>PVJC01005670.1:0-58122 GCA_004026665.1 Murina feae
TCGGAGCTGAGCTGAGGGGCGCAGCTTCACTTTCGCTGCTGCCGCAATGGAAAGGGCTGTTTACTCAGGTCCAGGAGTGGCGGCCGCCATGTTGGCTGGGCTAATTTGCATACAGCCGCTCTGATTGGCTGGTGGGCGTGGCTTACCCTGTCTCGGAGAAACGGTTAATTTTAATATTTCGCTTTTATTAGTTTAGATTTTTACCCATGCATAGCAGATACCTGACAAATGGTTGACCAATCAATGATTAGTGAATGAAAGAATAAGAAATAGTGTTTACATTTTTTAAAAACATTAAAATGGCCACCTCCATAAATTAAAGTTGGTAAGTTCTAACACTATCAACCAATTAATGGATTCCAAGAGATTAAAATGTCCTGTCACTTTTCATGAGAGGACTTTGTTTAGTTTCCACTTCTTTCATAATAGAAAGAGACGATGGGTGGTGATAAAAGCTATGGAATCTGGAATCTGATTTGTCTGGGTTCACATCATGGATTCACTATCTAGTAGGTGAGTGACCATGGGATTGTTACTTTTTCTTTGCCTTATACTTATCAGAAACTTAAAAAAAATCTTTGTAAGGCTGATATGAGATTAAATAAACCAGTACATACACAATATTCAGAACATAGAGTTGGTACTCAATAAGTGTTACTAGCTATAATATCATTATTATAAGAGTAAGTAGAGTTAACATTAGAACTTAAATATTCACCTCTCTAGTTTTGGTTTTGATTATGAAGCTTCTTTACACTTTGCAAGAAGTTTAGGGCTGTCAAGGGCTTCATCTTCAAAGCTCTGAGTTTTTCAAATGAATTTTGATACGAACTCTTCCGCAAAATGATTCATCTTTGGCTCAGAAGCTCTTTCCAAGGCTGTGCTGTCCAATGCTCATTTTAAGCGATGCAACCAAAGAAACATGGAAGGGATAACGGGCCAGGAACTGAGCCATACCGGATGACAGACAGTAATTGGAAGGGGACTGAATCCAGGAATCAGCATGCTGTTAAAGAGCACATATCACATAGAGTGGAGAGACTGCTCCACCAGCTCTGCCGGCAAGGTAAGACCCAAATAAGTCATGTCTTTTTAATAGAATCTGAGCATCGGTTGTGGCAAAGCCAAGAGCAGTAACTAACTAGGTGAACATGACATTGCACCTGGCTCACCACAGCTCCAAGAGCAATTTGTGACACTATTTCACATAATTCCAGTAGAACATGGTGTTCTCTGAAGAAATTGTGATTTTGGAAAACAGGTTAGGGTTCATGGCAAAATTTGAGATGGAAATGGTTAGGAATGTAAGAAACAAACAAGAAATCATTGGTTAGTTCATAATCACTGGAAGCCATAATAACTGGCAACTGGACTTATTTTTTTAGTACCATAACTGAAAAAATTGCTTACTATAGAGACAGGCAAGTCAAACTTGCTCACTCTAGAGACAGGCAAGTCAAGCAAACGAAGCCCACTAAACACTTTGAAACGAAATGAGTATCAAATGTGTATAATGAGCAGTAGGATGTGGTGAGTCCTTGCCGAACAGAGTCTCATGGTTCTGGAAGCTGGAGCCATGGGTTCTAAGTCAGGCTGTGAGCCTGGCTCTGTGTGATGCTGGTTAACCCCCCAAATGCATTCTTTATCCTAATTAATGATCCCTCAGTGGTTTAAAATTCTGGACTTTCAAAAGTACTTTCCAAAGATCTAAAGACCTAAAAATCCTTCCATAGAAAGAGCAAGTTTCAGATGGAAGAACCAACTTTCTTTCCTGGGAAGCATCCAGACATAAAAAAAAGAAAGAAAGAAAGAAAAAAAATCTAAAAATATCTTGGCAAGGGCATATATTTGACAAATATAAAGCAGAAATTCTATTTTTCCTACCACCCAAATTGCTCTCATATGTAATTATCCTATAGCTTTATGGTTAAATGGTAGCAATGTGTCCTGGTTAAAGAAAGAGACACTTGTATTTTTTAGTCAATGGAGGGGAAACAGAAGGAGCAATGTTGGGATTTATGAAACCACTAAGAATCCAAAACAAATCTCTGTTCACGTAGACTTTTCTGAGATTGCTGAAATTGCAATGTTGGGTTACCTACTGTTAAGAAACAATGTTGAGAAATTCACTAAAAGTCCTTATGGAACTTACCCAAGCATCCTAGGAAAAGGCAAGATCACATCGTGTACAAGAGGAAGTGGTTGCCGGCACCATCATTCATTTACTAGATGCATCACACAGAGCCAGGCTCACCACCACACTTAGAACCCACGATGCCAGCTCACAGAATCAAGCTCAAGGTTACATAATTTTACATACTTTTTGCCACGTCAGTGTCTCAGTACCAATGCCTGGGTCCTACCCTTAGAGAGTCTTAATTAAGTGATTACAAAGTGCAGCTGCCATTAGGAACCAGGTCCGTAGAAGAGTCCAGTGAGAACTATATCTGCTCCCAGTACCTTTTGTTCTGTGCTGCTGAATTCCGTACATTTTCTCAGGCGTGTTCCTTCAGAGCACCTGTATGCCACCTACCATCCCAGGATCGCCTTGAAACACACCCAGTGTGTTAAATACTTTCCACTGTTGAGCCTGTGTACAAACCCCATAAGTTCATCATCCGGCCTTCTACAGGTTCTATCTTGGTCCTTGCTTCAGAGCAGAACTTGGAATAGCTGATCAGGTGCTGCCTTTCTAGAGATGTGAACAAACAATTCCAACCCATGGATGTTATCTCCCCAGCATTCCCCAGCCCAGGTAGGACTCAGCAGTCTTGCACTGAAAGCGGCAAAACCTTGTTCTGCCTCCCACTGTGTAGTGTGGAACGATGATGTTTTCTCTAGACTTGAATTTTTGTCTCAGGTGTGCCCAAGAAGTAAGAGGCCTGGGGGTATGTGGTAGGAGGAGGTGGTGGTGGTTGTAAAGCCTGGACCATTTGGCTGACCTTGTCTAGCACACACACCTTTCCTGGAATTTGAACAGTACCTCCTCAACCCAGCCCAGGTCCTCCTACCTCCATGCTTTGCTGAGGCCTGCATGGCCCAAAGATTTGTGTGGAGCTGCCCGGGTACACAGTCCTGCCTCTACAACACAGCCTCTGGCCTGTGGACAAGATGGCCATGAGAGAAAGAATCAGCTGTCAAGGTCAAGCTGCAACAGGTAAATGCTGGCCGCACCAAGGAAAACCTTTGGGCATGGCATAAATAAGATTTTCCGAACCGCCAAGGGCATTCTTTACCCACACATTTAAGTCCATGGTCCAGCGACGCAGGTCCCTGGAGAATCCTCTTGACATGGTCGACAAATTCTATTTCCAATTTTATTTTCCAGCGTTCAAAGCACAAACACCACATGTTGGGTTTGAGATACTCCCCAAATTATAAAATCCTGCCATGGAGTGAGTTATCCAAGAGACGTGCTGGCTTCCAAAGGGGAAATTAAGCCAAGTAGGCCCAGTTTATTTATCCCCGGTTACCATCAGATGAATCACTCTGCCTTCCCTGGGTAGGGGAGGGCTGCAGGACAGGGTGGTGTTGGGAAAAGGGTGGAGAGAATATGTTAAGAGACTTAAAAAGTTAAATTAAGAGCATCCTGAATATGGAAGACATACCAAACATAGGAATGAAACCTCCCTAACAATGCATATTTTAGAGAATACTTCTAAATTGTATATTTTAAACTTCTACTTGAAGTATGATATGTATTCAGGAAAATGATCTACCCATGTGAAGTTTCTAAAATGTGTGCACAAATTCTTTACCACTTCCTCCTCCAAAGGTAAACCCAATTCTGCTCCCCTTGAGTATGGGTCCAAATTAGTGACTCATTTCTATTGGCTAGAAAGTGATGAAAGGGACAGTGTGACTTCTGAAGTTAGATCAAAAAAGCATGATGGCTCCCTCCTTGCCCTCAAAGCACTTGCTCTGGAGGAAGCCAGATACCAGGTTGGGAGGATACTGAACTGGCCCTATGAAGAGATCTATGTGGCGAGAAGCGAGGCCTCTGCCAACAGCCTCTGAGTGAATCAGCCTGGAAGCCTTCAGCAGCCTGCGTCCCGTCCAGCAGCTTGCCTGCAGCCTCCTGAGACCCTGAGCCAGGATGACCCAGCTAAGCCTCTTCTTCTGGCCCAAAGAAATGGCAAAATATAAGAACTATTTATTGTTGCTTTCAGTCTCTAAGTTTTGAGTACCTTATTATGCAAAAAAACACTAATACAAAAGTGTACAAAGGCCTTTAAAAAACTGAACACCTTGGTACCGTGATCAAGAAGTATAACATTTCTCCACTATCTCCATGACTACTTCTAGTCACTGCCCTCTTCCCTTAAAATTATAATTCTGACTTCTAATAGCACATATTTTCCCCCATTTTTCTAGACTTTATATGAATGAATCATATCAGTGTTTATTACCATCTACCTGGTTTATTTCACTAAACATTGTGTTTATGACATTTAGCCACAATTTTAGTATAGCTGTAGGTGATTAATTTTAATTGTGTAGTTTTTCTTGTAATACACATATAAAAGTTTATCAAAAAATATATGTTTTCCCAGCCAGTTTTGCTCAATGGATAGAGCATTGGCCTTTGGACGAAAGAGTCCTGGATTTGATTCCAGTCAAGAGCACACACCTTGGATGTGGGCTTGATCCCTGGCCCTGGTCGGGGCTCATGTGGGAGGCAACCAATAGATGTGTTTCTCTCAAATTAATGTTTATTTCTGTCTCTCCCCCTCTCTTCTACTATTTTTTTTTAAATAATGG
Organism: Murina feae; assembly: GCA_004026665.1. NCBI lineage: Eukaryota > Metazoa > Chordata > Mammalia > Chiroptera > Vespertilionidae > Murina > Murina feae. The sequence goes on from PVJC01005670.1 coordinate 4,762, forward strand.
AAAAATATCCTCAGGTGAGGATTTTTTTAAAAAGAATATGTTACTTATTAATTTTATTTAACAATTTTTACAGCTACCTTTTATTTCTTAATTTTGTAAGACTTTATTTACTTTATTGAGGTATAATTGGTTTACAGTATTATATTCTTTATATTAATTTCAGGTGTACAATGTAGTGATTTGACATTGTTATACTTCACAATGTAATCAACCACCCCACTAATTCTAGTAAGCATCTGTCACCATGTAAACTTATCACAATGTTATTGACTATATCCTCATCCTCCTTCAGCTATATTTTAAAAACAAGTTGTTTGTGTGTGTGTGTGTTTTCTAATCCTCACCCTAGGATATGTTTTTATTGATTCTAGAGAGGAGGGGGAGAGAGAAAAACACTGATGCCAGAGAGAAACATCTATCAATCAAATATCGATCGAATAGTTGCTTCCCATATGACCCTGACTAGGGATCAAACCTGCAACCTGGGTACGTGTTCCAATTGAGAATCAAACACATGACCCTTCAATGCTCAGAATGATGCTCCAACCAACTGAGTCACACCAGCCACGGCTATAATCAAGTTTTAACATTTGTCAGTGCAGCAGCATATAACCACCACTTTCTTTTCCATCTGGCCAGGGAAGTGTTTGCTGTTGGCTTTGGGCTTAGATAGACCTGACATTGACATTTAATATGGTCAGCTACTTTTTGTGTGTACCTGTGATCAAGTTAATTAAAGACACACACATACAAATGTTTATTAATCTATACATAAACATATATTTACACAAATATATGTATTTAACTTACAAAAAGGATAATGGGAAAAATGATGTAATTATCTCCATAGACACTAAAAATGCCTTGAATAATATTAAATACTCGTTCCTGAAAAAACAACAACCAGAAAATAATGAATGAAATAGAAATCTTTGGATATTCTCTTAGTACATACTTTAGCCCCCAATTTGAAATCTTACTTAATGTAGAAACTCAAGAAAATCAATGTTAAACGATATAATCAACAACACAATTTGCAAGAAAACAATACAAAATGTTAGCATACAGAAACTAGTGGTCTTCATCCTAACAAACAAGGGTAGTTAAAAGATACAATGGAAGACCACATTTATAATAGAAATAAAAGAAGATAAAATACTTAGAAATAAACTTCATATGAAAAATTCAAAATCTGTATGAGGAACACTTGAAAAGTTTTGAAAGACACAAAACAGGACTAAAGAAATGGAAAGACACCTTTTGTTTTGGAGAGGAATTCTCACTATTTAAATATGTAAGTGATCTCATAATGTTTACATTTAGAGTAACCTGAATAAAAATATCAAAGATATTTCTTCTGGTACTAGACAAAATAAATTTAAAATTCATATGCAAAAATTGATATGCAGGAATAACTAGGAAAATAAAGAGTAATGACAGAGGCTACCTCTATCAAATATTAAAGTGAACTCTAAAGCATCTATGATTAAAACAATGTGGTATTAGGGTATAAATAAATAGCAATTCCATAAATAGATTCAAGTACCTCTGGCAATTTAGTTTATGGTATAGGTGGCACCTCATATCATTGTGGGGAAATGAGTCCTAATAACATTGGAACAGTTGGACAGAATTTGTTAGAAGATAAAATTATATTCACACTTCACACTATACTGTAATAAACTCTTAGTGAGTAAGAAAAAAACACACATAAATGGCAAAAGAAAACATTAAATTCTTTAATAATCTAGAAGTGGAGAAACTCTTTTAAACTGTTTCATACAATACAGAAGCAATACAAATTAATAAATTTAATTTCATGAAATAAATAATTTTTGTATGAAATATAATGTTGTCTGTATAGGAAGCAGTATAAAAGAATCAAACTACTATAAGCAAGATCAAAAGATGAAGAAAACCTGAGACAAAATACAGGGTGTGGCAAATAGGCTTACAGATGAAAAGTAATACAATAATGAATAAATAATAATACAAGAATAAACTCTTTCACATTCTCACAACTGTAAAGCTACTTTTGCTACAAACTGTAGTTGTAACTCAGTGTGCTCATTTCCTTCATTTATAAAGACCTGTTTATAATTAAGAGCAAAAGACAAACATGGGTAAAAATATTAGGCAGTTTGTAGGGGGGAAAAAAGGGAAATAACTCCAAAATAAGAATTACAAATTAAATCTGCACTGAGATATGATTCCTCACCTCTCAGTTTGGCAAACATCCAAAATATTTGCGATGTGTTTGTTGATAAGGATATAGGAAACAGAGCCTTTCATACAGTGCTGGTGGGCTTATAGAATGGTCCAACCTATATGGAAAGAATTTTGGAAACATCTGACAAAACTACATAGAAATTGACCCTTTAACTTACTCCATAATCTTAGCACACTTCCACAAATAGGAAAGAACTTACACAACACTTACTCATTGTAGTGTTATTTGCAGTAGCAAAATATTTTTAATGACCAAAGAATTCACAAGGGAGGGACAAGTTATATAAACTATGGTACACTCACTGGTCAGTAGAGCTGTAAGAAAGAATGAGTGCCCTGACCGGTTTGGCTCAGTGGATAGAGCATCAGCCTGTAGACTAAAGGGTCACAGGTTTAATTCCAGTCAAGGGCATGTATCTTGGTTGTGGGGTGTGCAGGAGGCAGCTGGTTGATGTTTCTCTCTCGTCGATGTTTCTAACTCTGTATCTCTCTTCCTTCCTCTCTGTAAAAATCATTAAAATATTTTTAAAAAAGAAAAAAAAAGAAAGAATGAATGAATGAGGAAGGCCCCTATGAGTTGGTATGGACTGATTTTAGGCCACATTATAAAGGGAAAAATCAATGATTATTACAGTGTGCTACTTTTGTGTGTAAGCAATAAAGAGAAATAGAAACATGTACATATATTTTATGTGTGCAAAAGAAAAGCAAAGATACAGAAACTGATGAAAATGTTTACTACTAAAAGGAAATAAGGAAATGAGATGGGGGAATAGGAATGAGAATTCTCTGAATATATTCCTTCAAAAGCATTTTCTTTTGACTTTCTAATATGATTTTAAACTATGTAAGTATTTTACATATGCAAAGTTAAAGTAAAAAGGAAATAAAAGTAAACTCTAAAATTTAAAATAAATAGAAACATAGGGCCTAAATGTATATAAATGGGTAACATAACCAAAGATTCATTTCAAGTAACTTTGACATAGTACTTTGACTATACATGTGCAATATATCTTAAGGACATAAACAACAACAAAATACAGAGAAATACCTCACTAAATAAGCTTATTGATAGTAGTAGTATTCATATTGCCATTTTCAAATTATCTTATATATAAAAGAGAAACATGTAAATCAAGCATCCCTCTGCTATGCTCAAGCCATGCCCACAAGCCATGCCCACCATCCAGTCAGAGCGAGTATGCAAATTAACCCAACTAAGATGGCAGTGGCCATAGAGCTGGAGCGAGCATGAGGCTTGGATTGCTCCCGGTGATGGAGGAAGCCAAGCTTCCCGCCAGCCCTGGCCAGCCCTCAGCTCTGCTCAAAGCTACAAAGTTTCAATTATAGAAGAAAAATAAATCCCAGATACCTGTTTCCAGCCCACCCGCTGAAAAAAAAGAAAGAAAGTAAAAAAGGAGAGGCTGGGAACTTGGGTTGCTGGGAGGCGTAGCCAGCCTGCAAACAGCCATCAGCCCCTCACCCAGGCTGGCCAGGCATTCCAGCAGGTGAACATCCCCAGAGGGGTCCCAGACTGCGAGAGTGCACAGGCCGGGCTGAGGGACCTCCCGAGTGCACAAATTTTTGTGCACTGGGCCCCTAGTGTGTGTGTGTGTGTGTGTGTGTGTGTGTGTGTGTGTGTGTGTGTATATATATTACGAGATAAAGCAAGTAAATAAATATATTAGCATTACTGTGAACAAATATTTTTTTAGTATAAAAGAAAAAGGATACAAACACAGAGCAAAAGGAGTTGGAAAATCTGTAATGGTAAATTTGAATTGGCAATATCAATGCGTAATTATACTGTAAGGAAATATATTTGCCAGTTCTACTCACTGCAAGGGTTTAGGAATAATACAAGAAATGAAACTCCAGTACTAATAAGCATACTGTACCTCCAGATCTTTGTTTTTTAATGCCTATACCATGACCAGGCGGTCAAACCTATCATTCATTATTATGAGTAGGGCTAATTGACATTATGTGATCCTTGATGTAGTATAAAATGAATTAACCAAGATCACCCATGAGGTATACTTGCCAAAATTCTTTAATCTGACTCTCATCATGTCGTTACACAGCACTTCCAATTTACATGACATTCATGAGATGGATAATGACAGCATGGTGAGAAGGGCAAACAAAACAGATGTGATGTACAACGACCTCATTCTGCTTTACTGACAGTGGTGCTCTTGCATTTGGATTGACAACCAGACTCATAAGACTTGAAAGCCTTTACTCAGTACAAATTTTATGAAAAGATTCAGAACAGAAAAGCGTACAATAAGCACAGTGAAACAACATAGTGAAGGGCTTGTTACTTCCAGAGCTCAGCTCTGCGTTTGGAACATGTGTGGTCACCAGTAAGAAGGCTAAGCTGGCTCATGTGAGTCTCAGCTGTAGGATACATTCAGAAGGACATGATTGACTTCCATTCTCCAGTGTGGACACATCTCTTCAATAGCAACTTCAGATCCTATCTAATAGAAAAGTAATATGCAAATTGACCATCACTCCAACATATAAGAATGCCGGCCCCATGTGGAAACAAGATGGCTTCCACAAGATGGCCAGCTGGGAAGGGCAGTTAGAGGGAATCAGGCCTGCAGGGAAGAAGTTGGGGGGATCAGGCAGGCAGGGGAGGGCAGTTGGGGGGCAATCTGGCTGCCAGGGGAGCAGTTACGGGGTTATCAAGCTGGCAGGCAGAAGCAGTTAGGGGCAATCAGGCAGGCAGGCAGGCGAGCAGTTGGGAGCCAGCTGTCCTGGATTGTGAGAGGGATGTCCGACTGCCCATTTAGGCCCGATCCCACTGAGGTTCCAGATTGAGAGGGTGCAGGCTGGGCTGAGGGACACACACGCCCCTGTGAAAGAATTTCATGCACTGGGCCTCTAGTTACTTGATAAACAATTTAGAATATGAGGTGCATAGTTCTTTCCTGGATTCTCTTTTTTCTGGCTATGGTATAGATAAACTCCCAACAATTCCTTGAGTTAATATTAAAAGGAAGATGCTATCAAGAATCAAATTCTCATATGTCCCTGAGGCAAAAATAAAGATGGAAGCATCTGGTAAACCTTTCCTTGTAGGCACTTTCTACTATATGTAGGTCATGTCTGGCCTAGACATGACCATGAAGGTCATAAAGGAGAAAAAGTGGAGGTTTAGATTTAAAAACACTAAAAAATAACAACTACATATACTGTATGGACTCTCGGTCCTAATTTAAATAAAGTAACTATAAAACCCTTTTTGGAACAATTAGGGAAATTTGAATAGTAAGTATATTAATATTTAATAATATATACTAGTTGTATTAACATAAAGTGATACTTTGGAATTATTATTCATTTTCATGTGGGGGAAAATACACATGTTTTCTGTACTATTTCAACTTTTCTGTGAGTTTTGAGCATCTAATCTAATAAAAGAGTAATATGCAAATTGGTGTCATTCCACTACACCTAAGCCACACCCATAAGCCAATCACCATGCCCACCAGCCAATCAGAATGACTATATGCAAATTAACCCAGCCAAGATGGCAGCTGGAAGCCATGGAGCTGGAACAAACAGGAAGCTTGACCTGGTGATGGAGAAAGCTAAGGTTCAGCTATGGCTTCTGCTCAAGGCAACAAAGTTTCTATTATAGAAGATAAATAAACCCCAGATACCTGCTTCCAGCTGGCTTGGTCTCAAGGAAGCGCTGGGAGCCTGGGTTGTCAGAGGCAACCTGACCTGGGCTCCAGTTAAAAGAACAAAGTTTCAATTATAGAAGATAAATAAATCCCAGATACCTGCTTCCAGCCAGCCTTGCTGCAAACAGCCATCAGCCCCTCATCCAAGCTGGCCAGGCACCCCAGTAGGATCCCCCTCCCTGAAGGGTTGTGGCCAGCCTGCAAACACCATCAGCCCCTCACGCAGGCTGGCCAGGCACCCCAGCTGGACCCCAGCCCTGATCTGGGATACTCTTCAGGGAAAACCAGCTGGCCTCCACCAATGCACTAGGCCTCTATCCTATATAATAAAAGGGTAATATGCAAATTGACCTTAACAGCAGAATCTCTGGGAATGGCTGGTTACTATGACAAACACTGACCGCCAGGGCACAGATGCTCAATGTAAGAGCTGCCTCCTGGTGGTCAGTGCACTCTCACAGGGGGAGCTCTGCTCAGCCACAAGCCAAGCTGCCAACTGCCAGTATAGCGGTGGTGGTGGGAGCCTCTCCTGCCTCCTCAGTAGCGCTAAGGATGTCCAACTGCAACTTAGGCCTGCTCCCCGCTGGCAAGTGGACATCCCCTGAGGGTCCCCTGGCTGCAAGACGGTTGTCTGACTGCCAGCTTAGGCCTGATCCCCCAGGGAGTGAGCGTAAGCCAGCAGGTGGACATCCCCCAGAGGCTCCCAGACTGCGATAGGGGACAGACCAGGTTGAGGGACCCCCCCAAATGCACAAATTTTTGTGCACCAGACCTCTAGTTTTAATAATAGCAGCTTTGGAAAAATATTTTTTAAATGATATCACTAGATTATAAGATTGAAACAAAGTTGAATAAAATATGATAATAAATGCCATATTTGATGGAGAGTAGATTTCAAGTTTTCTGCTACAAATGACATTGAATGAAGATTCTTTATAGAGACTTATTTTTTGTATGCATATATGCATAACTCATGGCCACAGACGATAGCGTGGTGAAGGCCTGGGGAGGGGGCGGTAAGACCAGAGTGGAGGGAGTCAAGGGGAGTGAGGGGGAAATGAGGACTATCTGTTAATACTTTCAACAATAAAGATAAATTTTTAAAAAGATTCATTATAGAGACTTGTTTTTTTAAAAAAATGATTATTTGTCATTAATTATTTACTACTGAGTAAAATTAAACCAGGCAACTAATGATATATATCATTTTTTTTAAAACATGAGTTAGGTTTTGATTTTCTGTTCTTTTTGTTTTGTTTCAAATTTTATCATTAAAGCATACAGACAAGAATAAAACAGCGTCCTATGACTAAAATACATCATTTGATTTATATCTGTCTCATACAAAACAGGAAAGATGTAATCATCACAGACACAGCTGAACTCTTATTTTCCTCTGTCTTCCACAACTTCTCTTGCCCTTCCCTCCTCAGAAGTAACCCCATCCCGAGGTTAATGTTTAAAATTCTCCCATATATTTTTGGGTTTTAAATATATATATGTACACAACCATGTCATTTGAGTTTTAAAATTTTAGATGCATGGTGCCAACTTGCCTACATCATTCAGTAGTTGACTTACGGAAGTTCAACATTGTAATACTGAGACTTATTGAAGGAGAGTTAATTTATCCTACTATAAGATACTGCATAGGAGGACCCCAGTTTACTCTGTTTCACTTCTTTCGAGTTACTGACAGGCTGTACTCAACATCCATGAACACATTCACATCTCCTTGTACAGAACAGGGGAGTCTCCACCTGGGAGTAAAACCACTGGGTCACATGAGAACGCACACCTCCAAGCAGACAAATCGCTTTTTTAAATAATTGTTTTGTTAATCGTACCACCACTGATATTGGTTGTGGGCTTTGACTGTTAGATGGTTATTTCTCTTGGAATTTATTTTATTTATTTGAGTTCTTTTGGCTTCACATTCAGCTGAGTTTCTCCATGATGATTTGTGTTGGCTTCTGCTTGTTGCCTGGAGATGCCATCCACCTAAACGGTTTGAGGTTTCTCAGACTGTATGGGTAGCATGAATTCAGGCCATAAACCACTGTGGATGCTAACTTGTTACAGATCCTCAGGGGGTATTTTTGTGTTTTACTTTCAATCAGTGGAAAATTTCAGATGGATAAACCACATAGTAGGTTTACTTCCTCTTCATTTTGACACTGAGGATAGCTCATTGGGAAACCAGCTACCTGTGGAGGTTTTCTGTTAGATTTCTAGCGTCAGCTAGACCCACGGCCCTTCTGTCATTTCCCCATGCAGCCGTCAGAGTGGATGCCGACGGTCTCCAGAATTTAGCCAAACTTCCTAGAATAAAAGCTCGTGGTGCACATTGCATCTCAGGATTCTAGCATTCCATTGTTTTTGGTCTTTCTGTGCATTTTCTTTTATTTTTGCCAACTTAGCAAAGCATTTAAAAATATTTTTAACATTTATATATATTTTTAGAAATTTAATACTCTAATTCCAAGTATCTAGTCTATAATTTGCCCAAACAGAAATTGCAGTTAGTTCTTTAATCCATCTGTAATTTATTTTTGTGTATAGAAATAGAGATATACATATTCCCCTAACAAATGTGTAGTTAATTTTATCAGCACCATTTAATAATTAAACCATAATTTCTCTACTAAATTGTAATCCTATATATCACATGCCAAGTTTATATATATATATATATATATATATATATATATATATATATATATAGAGAGAGAGAGAGAGAGAGAGAGAGAGAGAGATTTTAAGCTTTATTTTCCATTCATTTAATTTTCTTAACTATCCTGTCAGAGTATCATTCTCATTTAATTTCTGTGTATTTGCAATTATAGGTACAGTAAAATATGAATCATTCCTTTAAAAATGCTTTCATCGAAATTATTTTGTCTATTTTGGGCTTGTAATTCTTCTATATGATTTATAGGATGAAATTGACAATTATAATAAAAGAAAATTGTTGAGATTTTGATTGGTCTTACACCAAATTTATAGATTATTTTGGAAAAATTTGCCATCTTTATGTAATTAAGTCTTTCCATCTCTCTATCTATATATATTAATCTGTTTGTCTTTCAATAAAATGTACCAATAAGACATAATGATTAACAATGTGTTTGCACCATAATAACAGTGAAAAACATAGCAGAACTTTAAAAATATTTGACAAACCCACAATCAGAATTGCATAATTTAACAAATATCTCTCAGTAATTAACAGAAGCAACAACAACAAAAAAGCTTTTAGGAAACTCAAATAACAATATTATTCATCTTCTATTAATTGACTTTTATAGAACACCACACCCAACAACTTCAGAATACGCAGTATTTTCAAGCACACATGGAACATTTACCAAAATACACTATATGTTGTGATACATAATAAATATTAATACATTTTAAAGATTAAAATCATACTGTCAGTTCTCTCACCTCAATAAAGTTCAACTAGAAATCAATAACAACAAAAATCCTAGAAAATTCTGCAAAGTTTGGAAATTAAATAACACATTCTAAATGACTCATAATGTTTTAAAAATCAACATAAAATTAGAAAATGTTTTGAACTGAATGAATATAAAAATGGCACATAAAATTGTTAGGGTACAAGCCAAAGCAATGTTGTGAGGGACCTTCCATTATCAAGAAGCTATAAAAAGAGAGCAAATTAAATTTAAAAGTTAGAAAGAAATAAATAGTAAGGATAAAAGAAAAATCAACAAAATAAGAACCAAATGTTTAATATGTAAAATTAACACAGTGAACTGCTGATTCTTTGATAGGATTAATAAAATGGGTAAACAGCAGTGTTGGTTAAGATAAAAGAGAGAATAACATCAATCGAATGACAAAGCAGACATGAGTGTGCTTTAAAAGAATAAGATATTATGGTGAACTTCATGTTGATTGTTTTGACAACATAACTTAAAAGGAAAAATTCTTTGGGAATCACAACTAATAAAATAAAATAGAACTAATAAACTACTAAAACTAATAAGTAAATTTACAATATCAATAAAAATTATTTTTCTCTGAACAATTAACAAACAAGTGGAAAATGAAATTAAAAAGTACATCTTTAATAGCAATATCAAGAACATCAAAGATTTAGAATTAAACCAAGGGAATGGTGAGTAAAAACAGTGGTAAAAGCTACAAAACTGTTTTGTGAGACATTTGTAACTAGGATATACCATGTTTGTGAATACATCCCTTTGTTTATCCTTTTAAAAAAATCAAGATTGTAAAATGTCCCTTCTAAAGATTCAAAGCAATCGGAATCAAAATGTCAACCTTTTTAAAATAAAAATTGGTGAGTTAATTCTAAAATTCTGGTAGTAATGCACTTTCTAGAAGAGCCCAGGCATGCTTGAAAAAAACAAAAACAAAGATGTATGACTTACACTACTAGGTATTAAGATTTACTATAATAACACAGTAATTCAGACAGTATGGTACTGGCAGGAGAATAGACAAATAAACCCAGGGCACAGAATAGAGGCCAAGAACATACCCATTTGTATGAAGTCACCTGATTTACGGTGACATTCCAACCCAATGCAGCGAGTGAACAGATGGTACATCAGTCGAGGCTCTGTCAGGAGCTAGAAACCACGCCAGTAATTTGAACAAAAAGAATTTAATATAAAACACTGTTCACAGAGTGAAATGCTATTAACTACTAACAGGGTAAATAGAGAGTCTAAGTGTAACAACTGCAGAAAGCAGCTACCACCCCCCTGGCTGCAGGATCAAAGAGAAACTTGAAGAGTTAGAGAAAGGACTTTCGGGACTGACTCTCAGCTCCAAGGAGGGGTGGTGCTCCGCTGTGCTTGTGATTATGAGCTTTGGAGGAGTAGGTCTGGGGATCAGTCCCAGGCTCTGAAGAGGGGGTATTGTTGCTGCAGAAGACAAACATTCTTCTGCCACTACAGGGATGAAATATTGTTGGGTGCCAACGCAGAAAACACCAGTCACAGGAGCCCTCAGAATAATAATAATAATAATAATAATAATAATAATAATAATCTATCCTATATAATAAAGAGCTAAGATGCTAATTAGACCAAACAGCAGAACAACCATCCCAACATCCTGCTTGACAACAGTCTGGATGACCTTCTGGACAAAGCTGGGGCTGCAAAGGCCAGCCAAGGCAGCCAGGGCTATGAGGGCCAGTCGAGGCTGTGAAGGGCTGATAGGGTTGGCTGAAGCTGTGAGGAGCTGCAAGGGGCAGCCAGGGCAGCTGAGGCTATGGAGCCAAGCCCCTTGTATGAATTTTGTGCATCGGGTCTCTACTCTAATCTAATAAAAGAGAAACATGCAAATTGGTGTCACTCCGCTACACCTAAGCTGCATCCACCAGCCAATCAGAGCAACTATATGCAAATTAACCCAGCCAAGATGGTGACCCACAGCCATGAAGCTGGAGCAAGTAGGAGGCTTCGTTGCCCCACCGATGGAGGAAGCCAACTTCCTGCCTGCTTAGGCCAGCTGTGACCTCCATTCAAGGCAACAAAGTTTCAATTATAGAAGATAAATAAACCTGATACCTGCTTCCAGCTAGCCTCACTGGGAGCTTGGATTGGTTGGGGACCTTGGCCAGCTTGAAAATGGCCTTCATCCCCTCACCTAGGCTGGCCAGGCACCCCAGCAGGACTCCCACCCTGATCCGGGACACTCTTCAGGACAAACCAGCTGACCCCCACCCATGCACCAGGTTTCTATCCTATATAATAAAAGGGTTATATGCAAATTGGCATTAACAGCAGAACTACTGGGAATGACTAGTCACTATGACACACACTGACCACCAGGGGGCAGACGCTTAATGCATTAGCTGCCCCCGCAAGGGGCACTGCCCCCAGTGCACTCCCACAAGGGGAGCTCTGCTCAACCACAAGCCAGGCTGCCAGTTGCCAGCACAATGTGCTAAGGATGTCCAACTGCAGCTTAGGCCTGTTCCCCGCTGGCAAGTGGACATCGCCTGAGGGCTCAAGGACTGCCAGAGGGATGTCTGACTGCCAACTTAGGGCGATGCCCCTGGGGAGCAGGCCTAAGCCAGCAAGTGGACATCACTGGGGGGCCCTATCCCCCCCAACCCCCACCAAGTGCACAAATTTTTGTGCACTGGGCCTCTAGTAATAATAATAATAATAATAATAAACAATGACAACCAACCTAGAAACCAAGAGGAATAAACAAGTCCCTTCTTTCTACTTGGTTTAAAGCCCCCTCTCTATCAACCCTTGGTAGAGTCTAATAGCAAGCTAGCTAGCAAAGCAGAAATATGGTTTGCAAAGTCCAAGCCTCAGCCTCATATAAGCAACATATATAGCCAAGTGCGTTTGGAACTGAAATACAATAATCCAATAACTTATACATGCAATGTTTGCAATGAATGATATTGGAGTAACTATATTTTCATGCTGTAAAAAATAAATTTTAACCACTAGTCAAATTATACATAAAATTAATTCAAGGTGGATCATTAATCTAAATCTGAAAGAAATCAATTTCTAGAAGATAACAGAATATATTTATAGTCAAAGATTTCTTACACGGTCTCAAAAGCCATTAACTTTAAAAGGAGTGATTGATAAAATATATTTTGATAAAATACAAAATTTCTTTTATAAGAAAGCATTATTAAAAAGGTCAAAAGGTAAGCCAAACTGGGGGAAAATCTTGAAATGCATATAATGATGGAACAAAAATAATATAATTATAAAAAGGACATAATAAAAGAAATAAACTGGTCTATAATGATTCAGAAATTTCCCTAAACAGGTATTGTCAGCTCCTCCAATCCTGAATGGAGCTGCATTTAATTGAATTTAGACTCAAAGGACTTGTATATAGTATATGTAAGCAAGGCCTTCAAATCATTAAGAAGATAAATAATCTAATTTAAAAATAGACAAAAACTTGAGAGAAAACCCACAAGAGAGACTACCAAAATGGTCAATAAATATATGCGTTAATAATTATCAGAGAAATGCAAATTGAAGTTACAATACGATATTACAGTTTGCTGAAATTCAGAAGACACATTAATAAGCTTTGGTGAGGATGTGGAGCAACCAGGACATTCTTCTACTGATGGGGAGTGTACATGGGCACAACCATTTCGGAAAACTGATGGTTTTGAAAAAAGCCAATCATCCTGCACAAGAGTCTGATGGGCACTTGTGTTTTTGTGTTAATGCTTGCAGATGAGCTCAATGAAATACCCTTCACTATGTCCTACTCTGGACACAGAGCAGATCCAAGGATATTCAAGGATCTATCTCTGAAGCCGTGAAGGCAATTAGTTTTTTGTCTCTTGCAGTTCCAGGTGGCTGCCAGCATTCCTGTTTGTGGCTGTCTCACTTCAGTCTTCAAAGCCAACATCTTCAAGTCTCTCTCTCTCTCTCTCTCTCTCTCTCTCTCTCTCTCTCTCTCTCTCCCTCCCTCCCTCCCTCTCTCCTCTCTCTCTCTCTCCTTTATCTTCACAACACCTCCTCTGTGTAAAGGCACCAAATCCCACTCCACCTCCCTTATTAAAACAGTACTTGATGGCATTCAGGGCTTGTCCCAACAATTCAGGTTGATCTTGCAAATCAGGAAATTGAGGTCTCTTATGATTGACTGGCTGCCCATGGTTAGATAGGTAGGATTCTAGAGGCTAGGTTTGACCTCTGACCTGAAGGACTGGGAAAGAATAAATTTTTGTTTTAAGCCCTCACTTTCCGAAAAAAAAACTAACCATGAGAATTCTCTATGAAACAAAGATTTCACTCTTGAGTAAATAGCTAATTGATACAAAAGCTTATATGCACACAAAAAAATATGCAAGAACGCTTATAGTAACTTTATTAATATTAGTAAAAAACTGTAAACAACATAAATATCCATCAAAAATAGACTGGAACCACGACCAGGTATCTCAGTTGGTTAGAGCACCTTTCCAAAATGCCAAAGTTGAGGGTCCATCCCCGGTCAGGATACATGTAAATAAATAATTGAAACAACAAACTGATGTTTCTCTCTCTCTCTTTCCTCTTTTTCTTTCCCTCTTTCTCTGTCTGTTTCTCTGATCTCTCTTTTCCTCTCTCTCTCTAAAAAAAAAAATCAATTAATAAATATTAAAAACTTTTTAAGTAGAAGGGATAGATTGTTATATTCATGCGATAAAATACTACACATCAATGAAGGAAGAAATCACTGATACATAGAACAAATGGATTAAAATTGCAGATATAATGTTGAATGAAAGAAGTCAGATACAAAGAGAGCATACTATATTATTCCACCTATACATAATTCGAGAATATTTAAAGCTAATCTATGTTGATGGAGGTCAGAATAAATGCTTACCTAGGGGAAGGAGGTAATAGTTGGGAGAGGAACAAAGGGTGCTGGAGATATTATGTATCTTTTCTTTTTGGTACAAATAATACTTTAATCAACTATGTTTGCTTGATGTTTACGAATATATTTAATAATGAATTAATATTTATTTGGGGACTTTGCCATTTGCCAGGATTCTCCTATTTGTTTTATACATATAAACTTATTTAACTTTTACAACAAACTCTCTTGGATGTGTAAATTAATGTTTTTCATCAAAATTAAGAAGTATTTAACCATTGTTTCTTTACAGTTTTTCTTTTTCTCTCTTTCTATCTTTACTGCACTCTCATTATGCACATATTAGCATACTAAATGTCCAATGTCTTTATGACTCTGTTCAGTTTTCTTCAATCTTTATTTCTTTCTGTTCTTCAGTCAATAATGTCTATTGATCTCTCTTCAAATTTATTGATTCTTTTGTAATCTCAAATCTGTTGAGCCCTTCTAATGATGATTTGGGTTATTGTATTCCTCAATTATAGAATTTCATCGCTTTTTTAAAAAAATCAAATTTTATGTTTTTATTAAGAATCCCTGTTAATTGGTTTATTATTGCCATACTTCAATTTAACTCGTTAAGTATAGTTTCCTTTAGCTCTTTGAACATGTTTAAAATGAAGTTTTGAAGTCTTTGTCTGCTAAATCTGTCCTCTGGGGACACTCAGAGACAGAGGTGACTGACCTCTTGTTTTCCTGAAT
Organism: Murina feae; assembly: GCA_004026665.1. Taxonomy (NCBI): domain Eukaryota; kingdom Metazoa; phylum Chordata; class Mammalia; order Chiroptera; family Vespertilionidae; genus Murina; species Murina feae. The sequence continues at coordinate 19,803 of PVJC01005670.1, forward strand.
GAAAGTAACATTTTGTCTCATAATATTTTTGTTGAACAGTTGACATTTTATTTTTTTTAATATATTTTTTTTGATGTTTTACAGAGAGGAAGGGAGAGAGATAGAGAGTTAGAAACATTGATGAGAAGCATTAATCAGCTGCCTCCTGCACACCCCCCACTGGGAATGTGCCCGCAACCAAGGTACATGCCCTTGACTGGAATCGAACCTGGGACTCTTGAGTCCGCAGGCTGACGCCCTATCCACTGAGCCAAACTGGCCAGGGCAACAGTTGACATTTTAGACAATATATTTTATCAATGCTGGATTCTGAAAGTTGTTACTACTTTTTTGTTTGTGAACAAAAGTCACTAAAATAACTGCTGAGGCTAAATTTATCAAACCTCTCTTCCTAGTGGTGCGTGACCACTAATGGCTCTGCCCAGTTTTCCCCTCATAGTCTGTTTTTATTTTTAACTCTGGTTTCCTAGGGGTTGCCTCTGTGTTTACATATCTTAGTCATCGGCCAATGATTAGACAGAGGGTGTACTCAAACACCCTAAGACACAAGATTTCCATTATCTGCTGATGCATCCATGCATCAGGTTGCACATATTAATCTGCACAATGGCTACCCAGGTGTATGCATATGTCAAATGCATTGAGCTCTATCTTGATTTGTAATCGGGCATTTTCCTGCCAAATCGTGTCGAAACGGGAAGTAAGAAATCCAATAATGGTCTGACTTTGCAAAGTCTATCTGAGTTGTCTTGCACATTTTCGTTGTTGAAATGCCAGGCCCTCCATATTTGACAGAATCTGTCTCTACTCATCGTTTTTAGAAAAAACTCGTCTCCCGCGCTTTGGTATAAAAAGCAATATGACGAGTTTACTCGTTTCCCGCAAAAAATGTTTGAGATATGTGCACTTAATTGTAGGAAAATTATACCTCAAAAAATTCAAATAAAGAACTTATATTGTTTAAGTCAGGGAATCACAAGCTTTAGCTTGAGGGCTAAATATGACCTCTTTCCTGTTTTTTAAAATAAAGTGTTATTGGCAGGCAGGCATGCCTGTTTGCTCACATACTGTTTACCAGGTATAGTCACTTCCAAGTTATCACAGCAGAGTTAAGTCATTGCAGAAAGCCCATACATTAAGGCTACAAAGCTGAAAAGAAACATTCTGCTGCACCTGATAAGAAGTTTTCTGACCCACGGTCTACCCGATCTACCAGGGGTCCTCACACTTTTTAAACAGGGGGCCAGTTCACTGTCCCTCGGACAGTTGGAGGGCCGGACTATAGTTGAAATAAAAAACTATGAACAAATTTCTATGCACACTGCACATATCTTATTTTAAAGTGAAAAAATAAGGCAGCAAAAATATCCAGCAGGCCGGACAAATGTCCTCAGAGGGCCACATGTGGCCCGCGGGCAGTAGTTTGAGGACCCCTGATGGAGAAGCAGAACTGAGCCTACCCACATGATGCAGTTATTAGTTCTAGGAGTGGAATGGCACAGCAGGAAAAATACAATGAAATGAAAGCATTGCTTTGGGTTCCATGGTCATGGAGTAGGAAACTGACCGGAAGGAGATCTATTTTAGGCAATGGAGAAAGATTTGCTTTTCACAATATTATGCAACATAGATGATGAACCTAATAAACTTGTAGCTCTAAAGGGACAGTGGAAAACAGTAATAGTGTATGTTGGATTCTGTTGTTTGGATTGGGCAGGCTATTAAAACAAGAATTTATAAGCAATAATAAAACAAAACAAAGAATCTAGAAATTCAGAGACCTGTAAGGTTAGAAAAGGCAATTGCTTCATAGACCCAAGTATAAATAGTGAAAAATAAGATTTTAAAAGCTTCGAAGGACAAAAGTTGACTAAATCGCAGTCTAGCTGACAAGGATCAAGCTAAGAGTACTTTTGGCTTCATACTCATTATTAAAATCCCTGAATCTGTTAATATTTTTTAGTAAAGATTCAATTAAGGGTAGAACCCTTAATAGCTCACACACACAAAAAATATATTAGAGCAAAGAGATTGAGATGTGGCTTTCCCATTATGGGAGTAGGGTCTTATAATTACAATTAATTCAAGAGAAACAGAAAGCAGAAGCTGAGAAAGCAAAGGGATACTTCAATCAGAATCTAGGGACTGTATCTTTAATTATTTTAAATACTAGAGGCCCAGTGCACAAAACTTGTGCACTGTGGGGGGGGGGGGTCCCTCAGCCCAGCCTATGCCCTCCCACAGTCTAGGACTACTCGGGGGATGTCCACCTGCTGGCTTAGGGGAACTGGCCTAAGCTGCCAGTCAGACATCACTTTGGCATCCCAGGAGCCCTCAGGAGATGTCCACTTGCCAGCAGGGAGCAGGCCTAAGCTGCAGTTGGACATCCTTAGCACTGCTGAGGAGGTAGGAGAGGCTCCCACCACCACCACTGTGCTGGCAGCCATCAGCTTGGCTAGTGGCTGAGCAGAGCTCCCACTGTGGGAACACACTGACCACCAGGGGGCAGCTCCTGCATTGAGCATCTACCCTCTGGTGGTCAGTGTGTGTCATAGTGACTAGTCATTCCCAGTGGTTCTGCTGTTAGGGTCAATTTGCATATTAACCTTTTATTATATAAGACAGAGGCCTGGTGCACAGGTGAGGGTTGGCTGGTTTTCCCTGAAGGGTGTCTTGCTGGGGTGCCTGGCCACCTGGGTGAGGGGCTGTTGGCTATTTGCAGGCTGGTCACAGTTCCTTCAGGGTGGGGGTCTCCACTGGGGTGCTTGGTCAGCCTGGGTGATGGGGCTGATGGCTGTTTGCAGGCTGGTCAAACTCCCCAGGGGGAACCCTCACCCTATGGGAGTGTGGCCAGCCTGGGTGAGTGTCTGAGGGCTAAAAGCAGGTATCTGGGATTTATTTAACTTCTATAATTGAAATTTTGTTGCCTTGGTCCCACTCAAAGCTGCCAGCTGGAAGCAGGTATCTTGGGTTTATTTACCTTCTGTAATTGAAACTTTGTTGCCTTGAGCAGAGCTCAGGGCCCACAGGGCAGGTGGGAATCTTGGCTTCCTCCATCTCTGGGGCAATGCAAGTCTCCTGCCTTCTTTGTGATGGAGTGAGGGTTAATTTGCATATTACTTTTTTGCCTGGGCAGGAGGCCCCCAAGCCCCTCTAATTGCTGGCTTCACAGAGCCCAGGTCTCTGGGATCACCAGCACTGCCGTTGCCCCACTGGCAGCCTCTGGCCAAGGCTGCAGGCCTGTGCAAGGGACCACCAGACCCCTGCATTGCCAGATCCACCAGTGCCTAGAACCCTGTGATCACAGGCTCCACCCCTGACTCTCCAATTGTTGGCTCTGCTGAACCCAGGCCCCTGCAATCTCTGGCCTTGTCCCTGCCCAGGCCTGAGGTCTCTGGCCCAGGCCTTATGCCTGGGTAGGGCACCTTCATACTCTTCCAATCACTGGCTCTGCCCCTGCCCCCTCTGATCACCAGCTCCTCCCTTGCCCATGCCTGAGGCCTCTGGTGAAGGGCTCTGGCCTGGGCAGGGGACCCCCAGCCCCCTATGATCACCTGTTCTGCCCCTTGGGCCTCCCACCTCCTCCACCACCTGCCTGGCTAACAGGCCTGACCTCTTCAGTGGTGGGGCTGAGCTGGACTGGGCGCTGCCATCTTGTGGCCATGGAGGAGGCCATCTTTGTCACAGAGTGATGCCTAATTTGCATATTACTCTTTTATTAGGTAAGATATTTTTTATTCTCTTTCAGACTGTTTTGTTCTCTCAACTTCTTGAGCCTCTATTTGTCTGCTGATGCTTTCTCAACTCTTTCGTCATTGTTTAATACTTTAAAAAAAATGACTATGACCTCATTTTTAGAGGAGTTTAATTTTTCCCAAGCATCTCTTTGTGCTTTGGGTTGCAGGAGCTTTTCAGAGATAGCATCAATCTGGGAAACTTGTCATATTAATTGTTGGGCTTGTGTATTTTCATATAACTTTGCTATATAAATTTCAAATTTTAACATTCCTTTGTAAATTCAGTCCCAGATTCTCAAGGGAGACTTTTGACTTCCAGATCCTAAAGGAGATAACCAACTTATCCATCATATCCCTGGGTGGGTAAATTTGGATTAGCCCATCTTTTTATCTTTCTACCTTTCTACTTAGAGTACATTGAGGATCATGGCTTGGGAGTTTCCATTTCAATCTCCCACTCAGTAGGCCCATGGCAACATCTTTAATCATATGTCCCAACTGGTCAAGACCCAGAACATTTTCAGAGCATTATCAAAATCAGATCAGACCACAAACAGGATTTGAACCATAGCAGTCTAACTCCAAGTCCAGAGTATGTTTTTTTGTTGGTTTTTTTTTTTTGTTTTTTTTTTGTTTTGTTTTTTTTTTTAACCTAAGAATTCTAAAAGCTAATCCTGGAATTAGGATTTAATTAGGAATATTAGGGAGAAATTTTCTCTTCCACACTTCAGACTCTAGTGACAATAAAGCAAAGAATAAGATGGGGAGGGTGGGAACTGACCTATGTAACTTAGGAAATGAGTAGAGACTGTAAGACTAATGAATAAAGGAACTATACATTAAAAAAATCAAATCAGACAATTACCCTCTGGTTTTCTGTTTTGAGTTCAACTCCAAAGAGGTCTCCTTTATGAATTCTTCACAGGCTCTTTTCTCATCCGTTGCTCATTTTTGAAGATATTGCCTAAAGTGCACTGTATTGACCTATATCAACATTTACCTCATCTAATTTATGATAATAAAAAAAATTACTTCTCTGCATGTCTTTGTCCCTAACTAATGAAATTTTCAGGACTGTGAGGTCATGCTTTGTATTTTATTTATCCTAGGATTTAAAACATGTGGTATGATATGCAACTAATTACTGGTATCCAATGAATTCAATAAATATCTTGGAATACATGAATGAAAGAGAGACATCAGGAAGATGATCCCATTAGGAAACAAAAAATGAATAAAACCCTCTGTAACTGTAATATAATGTGTCTTTTATTCCTTCCCTTTGTAGCCATCACCTTGGGATTGCAGCAATTTTGTCTTTCATCTTCATAGTTTATTTCCTTGATTTACATTAATTGTGTCTTCTCTCACCCTTCACCTTCCTTTGACCGCCTCTTACATTCCCTCATAAAGAATACATTTTTTAAAAATCCTGGAACACTAAAGTTTTTGTTTTCTCCTTCCTTTAAAGTATACAAAATGTATTCTTTCTTTAAAATATGAAGCTATAGAATTAGCCAAGTACACTCACAATGATACCTAGAAAGCACAATTTTAAGTTAAAGTCTTTCTTGGATATTATATTCTTGTTGAATTGCATGGAAAGAATTTATTTGCCACCCCAATGAGCAATTACCTCTTCAGCATAGTCATCTTATGACTATTTAGAATTATTTATAAAGTTACAGGTCAAGAAAAAAAATTTCCACAAACTCCTCTACCATGGTTCATTTATTACTATCCTCTAGGAACTTGACCCATTAAAGGGGGATAAAAAGCTCAGGAAATAAGAATAATTCCATTATTCACATAGTAATCTTATCATTGGATGGTGTCAGATGAAAAGGAAGGCTAATAGTTTGAAGAATTGAAACATTATGCTCTGACTCACAAAGGAAATCCAGGACTATGAGGATCATCTTGGACATAATTGTGAAGTCAGAAATATCTTTCTTTTCTACTGCTAACATTTTTCCTGTTTTATTGATAAATCATTGACATACATCACCCTAAAAGTTTAAGGTATATGGCAGCATGGTTTGACTTACATAGAGTGTGAAATTAGGACCATAATAGGTTTAGTTAATATCTATCATCTCAAATAAATACAATAAAAATAAAATTTCTTCCTGTGATGAGAACTCTTCTACTCCCTTTATGAATTTCTTAGGTATCATCCAGCAGAGTTGACTGTAGTAATCCTATTGTACATTACATATCTAGTACTCATTTGTATTATAACTGGAAATTTGTACCTTTTGATCACCTTCTTCTAATTTTCCCTGCTCTGTGCCTCCAGTAATCACAAATCTGATCTCTTTTTCTATGAGTTTTGTGGAGGCTTTTTCATATTCCATGTAAGTGAGATCTTTTGCTATTTGTCTTTCTCTGTCTGGCTTATTTAATTTAGTTATAATGTCTTCAAAGTTCATTCATGTTGTTGCAAATTACAGGATTTCCTCATGTTTATGGTATAACAATATTCCATTATATATGATATACAATGTGATATAAACCTAACTTCTTTATTCACTTATCTGTCCAGAGATGCTTAAGCTGTTTCCATGTCTTGACTATTGTAAATAATGCTGTTATGAACATTGGGTCTAGGTATCTTTTTGAGTTAGTGTTTTCATTTCCTTTGGATACATTCCCAGAAGCGGAGTTGCTGGATCATATGGTAGTTCTATTTTTAATTTTTTGAGGGACCTCCATGCTGTCTCCCATAGTGACTGCACCAATTGGCTTACACTTTAATAGTAGGTGTCCTAATATAGATTAATGATTATGTAGACTTTCCCCTTCCTTCCACCTGGCTTTCAGGATGATTCGTACATGATCAGACCACTCCTTTGATGCCTTCAATTTCAGGATCAACTCTGAACTCCTGAGCATGACATTCCAGGTCCTTCATTATCCAGCCTTTGCCTAACTCTGCCACCTCATCTCTTGACATTTTTCTCCTTTTTATATGTCTGTTTTGTTTCTTAATGTGGTGCCTTGCAAGTCCCCAGAAACTCCACCTAAGCCTTTGTTCTTCTTCCCCCTGTTGTTTTCTCTGCCTAGAGCTGACTGTCCCCCTGGCTGCTGAAAGAGGTTTCTCTCTGACTAGTTAGAGCATGACATGTCCCAGTCTCAGTGATGGGGTCAGAGCTGGTCAAGCCAGTCCTGTGAAAGATAAACCCAGGATTCCTGATGGAACTGGTAGGGAAGAGGTGCATTTTTTTTTTCCTTCTGAAGTTGCTAAGCGTGTAGGATGTAAGTCAAAACTCCTGGTTTCTTCATTATATGAAACATTCTTTTTTCCTTAAGCCAGTTTGAGTTGGATTTCTTTCACTTGAAGCCAAAAGAATCTTAATAGAGTAGGTTTTACAAAAAGCTCACATGTAAACTAGATAGGGAAAAAACACATAAGGTAGACTAGGTAGAAATACAGTTTTTACATTGGTCAGCACATATATAATGTATTTCCTTTCCGGAGTGAAAAAAAAACTTATTTTCATGAGGCTTCTTAATCCCTGTTTAGAAAAAAGAATTGTTACATGCTTGATTTTTTAAATTTCTATGGCTGTTTATCTCCACAAAAGAAAGGTAAAAGTTTAATTACTCAAAGTCTGGTAATTTTGTAAGAATCAGTATTACAGGTAACATTTGCCCCCTGTGATGTACTGGCTAATTGGTTTCCAGATATAGTGTTAGAAAACCAAAAATTTCATTATGAAAGTGAAAAATGCAAAAAAAAAAAAGTAAAATGAAAAATGTGTAGTACTAAAATAAAATCTAATGAAACAAAAAATTTCACAAAATATACTTCAAGGACCAATAAGCATATTCTTATACTGTATAGCAATTCCCTATCATAGATTTATTCCACAAGGAAGAACTAGAGAAAACTAAGGCCTGATTGAACTCCTAATTTTAAAACATGTGTGGTTTATGGTGTATTTAAGAGGATCAGAGTGTTCTTCCACAAGGTGTTGGCATATGTGACACTGTCACATTTGCGGTGGCAAAATTTGTTAGCAAAGCAGTTTTTGTCAAACAAATGTGTTCTTGTGTGGATCTTTAGGATGTAATTATGAAATTCTAAAACAATAGACATGTCTGCAAGAAAGAATCATTAACACAGTGGTTAATTAGTGTTTCGTGGTTCCACTTTTTAAAAATTGCTTAGGCTTTGAGCATTCAGTAGCACTTTCATACAACTCAAGTACCCTCAGTGGCTCCCTATTACTTTGAAATGAAGTCTGAACTCAGTCAACATGAAAGATTTTCCTATAATCTAGCTTCAAAACACCTTTGCAAAATGTCCCCTTCCTCTATGTCTTTGCTATTGAAACTCTCCCTACCTAGCAAGTCCTTTTTGTTCTTATAGTCCACTGAAAATTCTACTTAGGTATTGAAAAATTATCTTCTTATCTACTCTAATAAAAGAGTAATATGCAAGTTAACCATCACTCCAAGACACATAAGTCACGCCCACCAGCCAATCTGAGTGACTGTATGCAAATTAACCCATCAAAGATGGCAGTTAATTTGCATACACAGGATAGCGAAGACTAAAGACAACATAGAGCAAAGACTAATGAAAGCCAAGTGCTGCAGAAGGGAGTCAGCCAGTGGAGAAGGGAAGGGAGCCGAGGCAGCAGAGATGGTGAAGAAGGGAGGGAGAAGCGAAGGGGGTAGTGGGCGGGAGCCAAGGCAGCAGAGATGGGAGTTGAGGAGGCAGAGACGGGAGGGAACTAAGGCAGAAGAGATGGAAGGGAGCCGAGGTGGGCTTCGATCCCTTCTTTGCTTTGCTCTGGCTCAGGAAGCCCTATTCTTACAGGAATCTTCCTGCAACGGGCTACTAGTGGTTACATAAGAGGTTACATGTTCTTAATAGAACATTTGGAAGCAGATAAAAGTAAAAAGAAACCCAAAAGTTACCACAATCCTGTCACCCAGAATGAACCATTCTAAACCTTTTCATGCATTTTTCTCTAATCTTTATATCTATCTTTCAGTGTTTTCTTTTTCATGCAGTATATACAGTATCCTGAGGCTTTTTCCTTCTAAATCTATAATATCAGCAATTTCCAACAGCATTTAAGGTAACTTGAAAGCAGTGTTTTATTGGTTATATCACTCTAACAAATGGGCACCCTACTGTAGAACATGTAGGCTGTTCCTAAATTGGGGATATCATGACTAAACAATTAATGAACATTGTGGAAGAATGTAACTGAAGAATGTGAGTTCTGTGGTCAGATGGATCTGGACTTCAGTTTGGGTTCTGTCTCTTATAAGTTATATGATTGTGACTTTATTCAATCATGTTTTTATTCAGCAGATATGTATGGAAAGCCCATTATAAGCCAGGCACTGATTTGGAGATGGTAACACAGCATTAAATAAGTCAGTTCCTCCATGAGCTAGCAGAGGATCATGACAATAAACAAATAAACACATAAATTGAGTAATGACAAATGCTGTGAAGCAAAGCGAGGAGACAGCAAGGCGGGCACCCAGCTCAGTGAGCTCCAGATGAGCACAAACAATTTATCTGATTTATTTTATATCCGTGTGTCTAGCAAAAGTACAGTGACTCATTGTTGAATAATTGATTAATGTATATTATCAACTGGAATTATTATTTTGAGTGTAAGTAAATTACTAACCAAGGTTGTTATTACCTGTCAGTAAATGACAATGCATGAATTTTCTAAAATAAGTCTGCTAATTTTAATAGAATTTTGCTCAAGAATTAGTCTCATCTCCAATAATTTTCACTTTTTTTATATTCTGCTTTAAGAGAAACTGAATTTCCTTCCCAAGAAAATTTGTGTCAATTGCTGACAAAGACATGAAAACAATGGTATCAATGGAAACGGAGGTTTACCAGCTTCCAGTTTCTGTAATAAAATTATAGTAATAAATTCATAGTAATAAAATTATCCCTGAAATTATATTTCAATGACATTAGCTTACAAAAATCTTTGCCTGTCTTACAGTTGCTGGGTGAAACTTACAAACAGTGGTTCTAAATGACGAAAACCAAGCCCAAATGCTGAACCACTTGCCTTTGTGTCCATCTAGGGTCTTCCATCACTCGGAGTGAGCAGTACGCACCAGAGCAGTCTCAACTAAAGCACAGGTAGTGCAATGGTAAATGAAATACCTTAGCAGAGTAGTTTGAGTTTCAGAGGTTTTGTTGTCTCTGCTTTTTTCCTGTTCCCCAGATGGTGTTACTGGCTCCCAGTTGTGATCTGGGTAGGAACACCACACAAAACGGGTTTGCTCCGTAGCTCATCAATCACGGCTGATCCTGTTTGTGTTATGACTCACACACAAGCCCACACTGTGGGGAAAATGCTTACATTATAATTTAGAAGAAAGACGTAGGTCCTGGTAGTAGTTATTACCCAAACAGAATGGAGAGCCCAACGCCTTAGTTAGAGATCATAACTTTCTCCCTGGTAGTGGACATTAGCTCCTGTTTGACAGTTCATATTTCTACATGGTGCATATGTGTCTCAACTGGGAACAGTCATTGCTTGGATTCATTTTATCCTCTTGTTACTAAGTGAATGTTCGAGCTGGTAAATAGTCAGTCATGCACAATCAAGTTGAGAAATGTGTGCTTGCTCTCAAAGTGAGTCTGTCTAGTAGCAGAGAAAGTTGTATGCGGACTCCTCCTAACATTGGGAGGTCACTCAGTGGGATGGTGCCAGAGTAATTCATCCAAACGTGGCCCAGAGAATGAAGACTTTAAAACAGCAGGCATGCCATTCTGTCCTCTGAGACAAAGGCAGTAATAAAAGCAAGTGTCCAACAGTTTCCATTGTCTTGTTTCCCAAATTTGCCGTATGTTCAGTCCATGAACTTGATTTAATTTTAATGATATTTTCCAAGGGGAAGCCAAGATGTTCTTTTAAACATATGAATCCAATCATGTCACTTGTCTGCTTACTCTCCTCCCCATGATGGCCTTCCATTGCACTTAAAATAAAACCCAAGTCCTTCAAGGCTCTGCCTGACCTGGATCCTGCACTTGGTCACACGTCAGCTGTAACTTGTGACGACTATCCTCCAGCCACTCTTGACAGTTTTGTTCTGTATTCTCAGTGCCTAGAATGGCCCCAGGACATGGCTGGCACTCACTACATATATTTATTGAATAATTAAATGAGTGGATGACTCAAAGCAGCTGTTATCAAACCTGCTTGCACATTTGAACCACCTACAGAGCTTTTTAAAAGAAATATGTCTGGTCCTGGCTTGTGTGGCTCAGTGAATTGAGCATCATCTGTGCACTGAAAGGTCACTGGTTCTATCCCCGGTCAGGGCACATACCCAAGTTGAGGATTTAATCTTCAGTCAAGGTGTGTAGGGATATAGGGGAGGCAACTGATTGTTGTTTCTCTCTCACATCAATATTTCTCTCTCTCTCTCTCTCTCTCTCTCTCTCTCTCTCTCTCTCTCAACAAGATAAAAAATGTATATTTCAAAAACTAATGAATATGTCTAAAACCCACTCCTAGAGTTTCTGGTTTAATTTCTACTATGGACTGGGATATTGGTATTTTTTGAAAATGCTTCTCAGATTATTCTAATGAGCAGGTAGAGTTGAGAAAGAGGGAGCTCAAGGAAAGGACAATTGTTAATAAACAACTTACATGGTCTCACCATCCTATGGTGTCACTGTCATATAATCCTATATATTCTCAAAATGTAAACCTTTCCATATTTATTGTTATAAGTCCCTGTTTGATTTCAAATTACTGATAGATGCTGGCTGTGACTATCACAATGATTCTATTGGTTTAATTTTGTTTGCTCTGTGCTAGAATCACTGCTAGGTTCCTGGAAATTTGTGACATAGAAAAAGAAGGGCCATTTGAATCTGTTTCATACACTACAGCTTTGCTGATTAAAAATATCTGGGTCCCAGCCAAAGATGTCGTCATGTTGGCTACATGGCTATTGCAAACAAGCCCCAGCATCCAGGCAGATCTGAAGTTCAAAGGAACACTTATTAAAGAAAATGTCATTTGTGCTCAGAATAATGGCTTGTAACTCTTCCAGCATTATTTTTTACCTAATCGGATTCGTCTTCTACAGAACAAACTCCAAGGAGGAAATCTGGAAATTTTGGCCTGCTCTATACACAGAGACCAGATGGCCGACAGGTACTGAGCTGGTTTTTGTAGTGGGTATGGTGAATGAAAAAGACAACTCTCTTTAAGAATACAATAAATTTTCCAAATGGTCTGTTAAAAGTTGAAGATAAAGGTCTTGGGTTACGTTGCCCTTAATATGAAAGGGGGATAAATGGAGCCAGGTGGGTTTCTATTTCTAACTTAAGCAAAGCTGTCTTCTGAAACTATGAACTTTGTAAAAGAAACTGGTTGGCATTTGGGAACAATAAATTATAGTAGAGACTGCATTGGAAGGATAGAGATGCGCTCTCTGCGTGCAGGGATCCTTCTGAAGGTGGATGCTGAGGTCTCAATTAGAGAGGGTCAGCCCTCAAAGGATGTTTTTAACTATTGGAAATGTTTCTTTTATAGAAAGGAGAGCATTAAAATAACAGGAGTTTTCTTCTTTGTTCCCTTCTCACACTCAAATACTAGTTCCCCTGTGCGTATTACGTGTTGTTGAGTCAGCTCCAACTCCTAGGGACCCTGTGAATGAGTGTCGTCCCCTGTGTCTTGTCCTCAGCATCCCTGCTCAGCTCCTGTAGTTGTGTCTATGCCTTCTTTCATGAAGTCAGCCCATCTTGTATTTGGTCTTCCTCTTTTTCTGCTGCCTTCTATTTTCCCCAACATAATTGTCTTTTCCAAAATACCCTGACTTTCTCATGATGTGCCCAAAGCAGAACAGCTTTAGGTTTGTCATTTTTGCCACCAGTGATGTTTCAAGTCCACAAATCATTGACCTCAACTCCCAAATCCAAGAAATTCTTGGAAGTACATTTTTTTCATGATCTATTTGAGAACAAGACTTTTCCTGAATGGATGTGGTGCTATTAAAAAATCTTTATTTATCCCACTGAGTGTGATATTCATAGGCTTCCCTGAAGTCTTAATCACATGTCAAATTGAGTGTTTCATCAGACTTCATTGGGGATGCTACATGGGACTCAGTACATGAACCTTATTACCTCTCCAAAATCTGAAACCTGAAGTCCATCTGGCTTAGGTTAGGAATATGCTCACTCAAACTTGTCTATTTGAATGAGTTAAAACACTCACTAGTGTGGGTGGATTGGCGATGCCACACCAAGTACTTTGATTCGTATCACATTCGTACGACATGGTGGTAGCTCTGACTGTTATTTTCAAAAGAACGCACCTCTGATATAGTGGGAAGACAAAGTAGGAAAACTCTTTCACACGTTAAATGCTTCTTCATTCACAAAATAGGAAGCACGTAGCATGTACTGAAGGTTCTTTTTAGCATTATAAGGCTGGTAAAGGCAAAAGGCATGAAGATTTTACCTTATAAAAAGTAGTCTTCTTTTGGCAATCTTCAAGCCAAATCTAGAGAGATGAGTATGATAAGATTTGTGTAAACATTACAGAGATAAAAGAATTGGTTAATTGAACTGGGTTTGAGCTGGGCTTGGGTAATTATTCTGGACTGATATGTAACAGATTTATTTGGACTACTTTTATAAGTTCCTTTCCTATGAAGTGGTCAAAGTTGGAAAAAATGAGTTGATTGCATTGATTTGCCTATTTGGAGTCAGGCAAATTTATATGCCTGAAAACAATTAATGAGGTTTATTTTCACCTTAATTCAGAGGACTAGGAACACACACACACACACACACACACAAATTCAGTTACATGAATGGAATTCTTGAATGTGCATACTGAGTTCAGCTGTAATATCTGAGACAGGAACAAACACAATGACGTCTTTATTATGGGTCATTGGTTGATTGGGTTATTGGCGGTCAGTGGTTGACCACTGCAGATGATAGATCTCAAAGAATCTAAGTAGGAAACTGCAATTTACAATTAGGGTGATGATTACTGAGCTTGGGATCTCTTCAGGATGTGTTCATAGTTAGGATGTCCACTATAAAAATTATTTGTGTGTGTGATGTGTTAAAACTGTAGTAAGTTTGCAGATGACATAGATTTTTTTTCTGATGCCCCAACTGTAATCTTGTGAAGGCTTGCCTTAAATGGTTGCATTTTTGGAAGAATATAAGTGTCCTAAAAACTTTTGAACTAGAAAGATTTGGATGGATTGTCTACCAATACATACATTTATAAGTGAAGAAATGAAGAGTCCTTTTCATTTTGCCTGTTATATATTGGGATGAAAAAAATCTCAGGAAATAAAGTGAATTTAGTTGTACCTATATGTTTTTCTGGTCTACTTGAAATCCACCATAGGACTCTCTCAGGGAGAAGGAAGGCTTTGCAGTTAATCAACTGCTCTTATTATAGGAAATTTTTACTAGAATACATTATTAAAGTATGCAGTTTATAATTTCTGCTTTTTAGAGAATGCAGAAGGCCCTATAGAACCATGTTTGGTGTATTTTGCTAAGTCCTTTGACTTACATAATCTCTGTTAAGGTTCCTCAATTGTTTAGAAGTGAATAAGACAGACATTATTATTATTGTCTATATTTTACAGAGGAGGTAACTGTGCTTAGTAAGGCTGATTGACTTAGCTAAGACGTTGAGAGTTAGAATTTTAACTCAATTTTTCTATTTCTAAATCATGTAATTTTTTTTCAAATTTACCTTTCTTTTGAGTGATAAGTGAGCTGGATAATAGAACATTCTAGTTTTAGATCAACTGGATATTGACATCTTCTCTCAAATTTGTATTCATGTAAGGATTCAGAAGGCTGATGGCCCACTGCCTAACCTGTCTCAGGCTTCCCTCAAGACTGTGATCAACTATTTAGCAATAAGGAACCACAGGCCTGAGGATCTATTTGAGGTTTCTAAACCTCAGCTCTCAAATGCTAGAGTTGAGTCTGTTTATCTTATATTCTTCTACATCAATAATTTTTACTTTTATCCTGGCTTCTGAAATTTATTTTATCTTTTTTTTATCCTCAGCCAAGGATATGTTTTTATTGATTTTAGAGAGAGAAGGGAGGGAGAAAAACATCAATGTGAGAGAAACATCAATTGGCTATTGTCTCCTATGTGAGTCTCCACTGGGCATAGAACCAGCAACCTGACCTGGAATTGGACCCACAACCTTTTGGTGTATGGAATGAAGCTCCAAACAACCAAGCCACCTAGCCAGGACTTACCTTTTTTTGAAGGGGTATTACACACACATATACATACATTTAATTTTGAAATAATTTTAGATTTACAGAAAAGCTGCAGATAGTAGAGAAAGTTCCCATATGCCCTTCACCCAGTATCCTCTAATATTAATATCTCATGTCACCATGATACTTTTTCCTGTTTAATTAATAGACTTTATTGTTTATGCTGGTTTTAGGCTTAATTTTTACAAAAATTAAGGAGAAAGTATAGAGAGTTCCCCCAAACCTCCTCATTCTTTCAACCCCTTGTCTTGCATTACTGTCACAATTGGTGAACCAATATTGATACATTATTTTTTTATTCAAGATTACAGTATATGTGAGAGTTCATTTCTGTGGTGCTCATTCTTCGGGTTTTGACAAGTGTCCAACATTACAGAATCACACAGAATAGTTTCGTTGCTCTAAAAATTCTATGCTTCACCTATTTCCCCCTCTCTAACCACTGATCTTTTCACTATCTGCCTTTGCTAGAATGTCATTTAGTTGAACTCATACAGGATGTGTAGTCTTTTAAATTTTATTGACTTTTTACAGAGAGGAAGGGAGAGGGATAGAGAGTTAGAAACATCGATGAGAGACATCGGTCAGCTGCCTCCTGCACACCCCCAACTGGGGCTGTGCCCGCAACCAAGGCATATACCCCTGACCGGAATCGAACCCGGGACCCTTCAGTCCGCAGGCCAACGCCCCATCCACTGAGCCAAACCAGTTAGGGCAGGATGTAACCTTTTAAATAGGATTCTTTCCCTTTGTAATATGCACTTAAAGTTTCTCCATGCTTTTTCTTGGCTTGATTACTCATTTCTTTTCTTTGTATAACATTCCAGTGTATGGATGTACCATGGTTTGTTTATCCACTCACCTATTGTAGTGCATCTTGGTGATAACATAAGAAACATTCAAACCTGCAAAGAGTTTTGGGAGTTTATTTGAGCCAAACTCTCAACAATTGCTGGGAAGCAGAATCTCAGTGTCTCCTCCTTTGATAAAACAAGGTGAAAAGGTACCAGGATACTTTTATCAAAACGAAAAGTCTAATGTTGGTGTAACTATAAACTTCATTGCACAGTTTATTCAGATATCACCAGTTTTTCCACTAACATACTTTTTCTTGTCTAGGGACCTATCCAGGATCCTACATTGCGTACTTAATACTTATGTCTTATTAGTCTCTTTTAATCTGTGACAGTTTCTCGGGATTCCCTTGTTTTTGATGACCTCCGCACTTTTGAAGAGTATTCTGTAAGTGCCCCTGAGTTTGGATCTGACTGATGTTTTCTCCCGGTTAGACTTGGGTCGTGTATGTTGGGAAAGAATGGCACAGAGGTGAAGAGCCCTCCTCACATCAGGGATACCTAATAGCACCATGGCACATCACTGGTGACATGAACCTCGATCACTTTGTTCAATAATATTGGCCAGGTTTCTTCACTGTAATCTTCCTATTTTTTCCCCTTTCCATATTCTACTCTTTGAAAGTAAGTCACTAAATTGTATCCTTTCATTTTTATTTTACTTTTCAATTACAGTTTACATTTAGTATTACTTCGTATTAGCGTCAGGTGTACAGCATGGTGGTTATATAATCATATACTTTACGAAGTGTCCTCCTCAATATTTCCAGCACCCACCTGGCATCATACATAGTTATCACAATATTATTGACTATATTCCCAATGTTGTATTTCATATCCCCACAACCAGTTAGCCTCCTTTTGAGGGCAGAGAAATTAAGCTCCACCGTCTGGAGGAATGAATATCAAAGAACTGTGGACATGTGTTAAAACCACCACAGCAATTAGTATACATTTTGGGGGAGATACATTGAGGCCATCTAAACATCCTGCTTCTCCTAAAAGCTTCACCCGCTAATTTTAGCATTCATCCATGGATTGTGCCTTCAACAATTATTGCTCTGGTTTCTTCTGTAGGGAAGATTTGTCTCCTTTTGTTTAATCAATTATTTAGTTATATCAGTACAGACTTTTAGATATTTATGTTCTTCTTTGGCTTATTATCCAGTCGCATCATTATTTATTTTGCTGCTCAAATGGTTCTAGCTTTGGCCGTGGGGATCCACTAGAATGCAGTGTTGGCCACGGCTCTTTTGGTTTTCCTGTCACAGTTTCCCAACATTATAAAAAATTCAGTTTTCTCCTTGTCTCCTTCTTCCTGGGTCCGCTGACTCTGGCTAAGTGTGGTGTGTTTTTTCTGAGAACTTTGTTCTAGGTCTATCTGGCCTTAATGTGCTTAACCCTGGGGTCCATTTCCTGTGCTGTTCTCAGTTCTGATGCCAGACTCCTGCTCATCTCCAACCCAGAGTCCTCATCCTTTCACTTTGGAAGTTACATAAATGTGTAAGCACTATGCTGTACACATGAAACTAATATAATATTGTGGGTCAACTGTAATTTAAAAATTAAAAAAAAATTGAAGACCTCATCTGTGGTGTGACTGAGGAAGAGCCCATGCACTGAGGTCTGAACGGCTGCTGCACCACTGACTGGAATTCAGGTAGTCACAGAAGACAGTTTCCCGGGTGATGGACACCTAGCCTCCAAAATGTAAAATCTTGACATTCTAAGTACGTTATATCTATAATAATAAAATTATTATTTAAAATTACCGGACATCTTTCCGGACAACCTTCTGGACAAAGCCAGGGCTGTGAGGGAAGCCCAAGTCCTAGGTGCATGCAAGCGGCCAGAGGGAACCCCAGGTCCCGAGTGCCAGAAGGAAGCCAGTGCCAGAAGCCAGGGGAAGGAATGCCCACTCCTGTATAAATTTCATGCATCGCGCCTCTAGTATACATACATATTTATTGATTTCAGAAAGGAAGGGAAAGGAGAGGGAGAGAGAGACAGAAACATCAATGATGAGAGAGGATAGTTGATTGGCTGCCTCCTACACACCCCCAAATGGGATGGAGCCTGTAAACCAGGCATGTGCCCTGGATGGTAATTGAACTCTGACCTCCTGATTCACAGGTTGACGCTCAGCCACTAAGTCATGCCGGCTGGGCTTAGGTATTTTTGATGAAAATAGTTCTAAAATATATCATGAACTTCCCAAAGCAAAATGAACATGGTAGATCTGGATTTTTTTTTTTTAAATGTCTCAAGGTAGCATTCAGAATATTTTCTTTAAAATTCCATTGTTCTGAAGTAATGGCCTCAGGGACTCAGGAAAGGAGTGAGAGCACGGGATCAGAACCTCAGAAGTCTGGGGCTTTTGCCTGGAGACGGTGGTTCTAGGGCCAGCCCTTGAGGCCCGACTCTTCTTTTCTCTTACATTTAAACTTGGCATGAGTCCTTTCTTCAGAACTTCCACGTGTGAGTGAGTGTTTCCTACTTTAGCTTCCAGGGCATCGGCTGGTTCATATCTTACAAACTTACTGAAGGAAACACTTTACTATAAAGTAAGGTGACCAGACATGCCGCTTTTGGCAGGACAGTCCCGATTTTTAACAATTTTTCCCACGTCCCACGGCATTTTAAAAAAGTCCCGATTTTTGGAAAGAGACATATGTACTACTCTTTGTAATATTTTAAGTAATAATAATAAAAAAAGACCACCCCCTCGTCAATGGTGTCCCGCTTTACCAACGTTAAAATCTGGTCACCTTACTATAAAGAGACCCAGTGGCAAATCTGGGGTCTCTAGGAGGCCTGCTTACTATAAACTTTCTGTCCTTTGCATGACTCTTAAGGGGGACAAACACATGTATTCTTAAAACATTGCTGAAGTATTGGAAGAATGAAATTACTAAACTTTGAAAAAAATGGGGAGCAAGGTACCTTTATGCCCATGGTGGTGACTTGTTTCCTCAATATCCAAAGACAAGGGACTTTTTGGCATGTTGAGTCCCTCCCTATCCGTGTCGCGTATGGAAGGACAAGTTTCTTATGCTGCTGTAGGAAAAGTGAACGAAAATGGAACCCCACTGTAGTCTTAACAGACAGAAGCATAGTTACCATCTTTGTAATGTTTGCTTTCATACCTATGCAGTCCTTGGCTTTTACATTACAAATTCTACACACAAAAAAGCAAAAAGAAAAAGGAAAGAATGGGGGAGGGAGAACAAGAGAGAGAATGCTGTAAGGAAAAATTGGTCAAGAAATTTTTAAAGCTCAATTATGTAGGCTCACGAGGTTTATATCATTTCGACATGCTTCGAATAAATATCTAAATTGAAACAGAGCAAGAAATCGTTTGATGTTCATCCATCACTAAATTTAACCTGTTTTTTTATTACTCGTGTTGCCATGTTGCTGCACCAGCACTTTGCGTCTCCAGGGACCGTTCTCCGTCTGTGGGATTTCTCCTCCTGTGGTTAGGAAAGCAAATGTCGCTCGGTTGAGTGAAGAGTTTTGTGGAATTTAAGGCCCGTGAACATGACAGACCATAGCACAAAAACCTTTGAAAGAGCATCTTGGGTTTTTCATCTGCACTACAAAAATATTTTATTTCATTCCTTAACTTCAAGTGAGACTATTGCAAAAATCAGTTTCTCAAGACATGTCCAATTAGACTGCATTCCGTATGGTGGGGGATAGCGCATAAACAAAGAAATGCATATTTCTGGGTAAAGAAACAATAGTCGTGAACTGGGTCCTATTATTTTGATTAAGTTTATCAGCAAGCAAACGCTCTCCATCACATCTTCAGGAGAGACCGTGTTGCTCTCGCCATCCCCGGAACACTTGTGGTTCAGGATGCATGTGAGCATGGATTTGAAGACGGGATGCGGTGGAAGAACATGTTTCCTATAACCACCTCAAGTCCGACTCCAGGCAGGTGTTCCAGCCTGGTCTCTGGAATTTTGTCCCCTGTGGTTTGCCTAGAATCTTGACCTTCAGGCTATGCTGTGAGATCTTTTCCATCTGAGTGTTCTCCTTGTGCAGGTGTAATAATCAGGGGGGTGGGGGGGGGGAACACATTGTTTTAAATAATTCAATGGTGTTTTATGTAGTTAATTATTGCTGTCCCTGACTGTTTCTTCTAATGCATTTTCATTAAAATTTTATTGTAGCCTGAGGCTAAAGTCCAGGAGACTCTTTTATAAACCCACACCCCTTCTCTTCCAGTTCTCCATCTGTACTCACTAACTGGTTCACTGTGGGTCGCTTGCAGAGCTGCAAACGATAAAGATTTTTAAAACAGCTGGCTTTATTTTTAGTGGAATAGGAGCTCAACTTTGATCAATGAAACAGCCATAAAGAAAGGAAAAACCACATGAAATCCTCTTGTTTATCAGCTTTTTCAGTGAGGAAATACAATCACAATAATTTGGAAATTCTTCCTTTTTTTTTCTTTTTTTTTTCCTAACATGGGAAGTTGCAGGGATTATGACCTTGAACCATGGAAATTAGAAAATCTTTTCTCTTTGTGTCCATAGATTTCCTGCAGTGGTTGGGTTCATAAGACACATGCAAGTTCACGGTGTTGGGTTGTGAAGAAACACAGGTAGCTTGAAAGAAACGGAGCAGGTGAGCTGAAGCCTGGGTAAGGGAGAAAGGTAGTGGGAGAGGCAGTATTTAAGGCTCAGGAACTTTCTGATCTGGTGGTCAGGCCTCATGTTGTGTCTCTTCTCAAGCTCCTCACTCCTTCTTGCCTCCGTCCCACCCCTACTGCCCCTACGGTTAGTTCCAGCACTGAAACTGGATGTGGTGTTTCCATGAGTGCTACTGTTTTCACCAGGAACACCTGATCTTGTTTGTTTACCTGAAACTCCTCCCCTGTAAGACACTTGTCTAAGGGACCCTCCTCTCTGGTTTCAATCTTGTTTGTTTCTTCTGCTAAACATAATGTTCAGAGATTTTAATGCCAGGGACATCACCCAGACTTTAATTTCTTAATACATGCTCTACTTGACAATTTAGCTTCAGCCTAGTTAGGACATCCCTCGAAGGTGAATCTGGCTAGAATGGCTCAGATCAGAAAGAAGAGCTATGAGCCGGTTGCTATGGATGAACACTCTCTGAGGCCACTCCCTTCTCCGATAGCTGCAGGTTGGCAGTAAGACTTTGGGGCTGCATGAGCTGCCCACAGTCCCAGAGCATCTCCAGGCCTTCCCACTATATTGGGTCCTGCTTGCCCATGGGAAGAACTGGACTCTCGCATAAATGGTTTAATTAAATGAATGACCTCTGTCTTGGTCCTACTATGCGTAAGCATTCACCTTCATAGAAGTGGTGAGAGCAGATACTGATGATCTCTTCGCACCCTTTCCTTCATATTGATTTTATCACTTAGCATTAATAGAAGGCGTCACTGTGATTCACCAATGCATATCTATTTATTGGACACCAATAAATATTTTATTTGCAATACAAAGCACTATGCCAGGTGCAGTGGGGGAGGGAGAGTAAAAATGTACTTTGCATTTCCTGCTCTCAAAACGCTACTCAAAATTAAAATGTACTTTGCATTTCCTGCTCTGAAAATGCTTACTTTCTATTTGGGAAGAGAGCTTAGGCAGAATTTTCTGAGAACTGCACAAATTTTACTGATTAAAAATGAGATGAGCACATGGAGAAGGAAGGGCAGCTCATTTTGGCTGGTATGGGCCAGAAGTTCTTTGTAAAAAAAGCTTGGAAGTTAAAGGCCGGCATTGGAGAATGTGCAGGGTAAGTGTCGTTTCTATGTCCATCATTCATTTTTCTATGTTTCTACTTTGTATCCTTACGCCAGTTATATCATCGTAGGTTGCCTTTGATCAGAGGTTCCGAGGGGGTAAAAAATCAAATTTCTTCCACTCTTTTTGACAAACACCAATGAATGTAATTGATAATGAAATTGCAGTTCTTAGCTTTCTTATAAAATAATTGAAGTAAGTTCTCTGGGATTTGTACTATTTTAGCTTTCTTTTCATTTTAAAAAGAACTGACACACTTTTATTATAGACATTTTGGGAGGTCCAGAAAACTTACAAAGAAGAAAATAAAAATGTCTATAATCTCACTGCTCAGAGATAAACAGAAAGGTTTTGACAGATGCCCGAAGGATGGTCACGCGCCATTAGGTTGTGCATTTCATAGCTGCAGGGGTCGCCTTCCACACAGACTACAAATGGCAACAGTGCTCTTGGAACACATGGCAGGGGCCCTGGCTCCCGTAAGTAGAACACATCGAACAACTCTTCTACAGCCTAACTCTTCATTTATTAGTATTTCAAATAGTTTAGGTATACTAGTTATCTCAACAATATTTTTAGGTAGCTAAGTGTTTTGTTTTTTAATATATCATAATTCTAAACAAATTTTCTGCTAATGAACATGTGTGTGGGGGGTTTTCAATTTTTAAATTTAAATTAGTGTCATAATGAATATCCTCGTAAGTATATATTTGAACTTTATTGTAATTTTATTTTTCTGAGGTTAAATTCCTAGAAAAAGATTTTATAGAAAAAAAACACATATTTTTTGAAGTATAATATACAAAAATACACATATAACTATATAGCTTATTGAAGCAGCACTGAGACCAAAAAACGAGTATACCATGCAACCCAACACTCACCTACTCCCTTGCATTCCTCTTTAGTCACTATCCTCCTTAAAATGTTGCCAAAATAGTCTAAGGCACTCTAAGTCCAATAGTGGTTACTAGGCTCACAGTGTGCCTTAGACTATTTTTCCAATCTTTGTACTTCATAGAAATGGAATCTCATAGTGCTCATTCTTTGTGAGGTTCATTCCTATCATGGCATTTAGGTGAGGACTGTTGGTTCCATTACAGATAGAATTCTAATGATAGAACTATACCACAATTTACCTACACGTTCTGTTAGTGAAAACATTCAGATGCTTTCCAGTTTGGTATTACTACAAATAGTACTACAAGCCACATTCCTGTGCCTATCTTTTGGTGAATATATGTGGGCTTTCTGTTAGGCATGTGTCTAGGTAGGAAGTTGTCTGGTTGTAGATGCATTCAGCTTTAGAAAACTGCCAAACTGTTTAATAAAGTGATTTTATCTATTTGCCTTCTCACCAGCAATGTGAGCGTTCTGCTTGCTCCACGTCATTGTAATACTCATGTTGTCTGTCTTAGACTAGAGAGGGTTCACTGATATTTCATTATAATTTTAATTCACTTTTTTTCCTATTGGTCAATGTAGGCACTTTTTAAAAAAATATATTTTATTGATTTTTTACAAAGAGGAAGGGAGAGGGATAGAGAGTTAGAAACATCAATGAGAGAGAAACATCGATCAGCTGCCTTCTGCACACTCCCTACTGGAGATGTGCCCGCAACCAAGGTGCATGCCCTTGACCGGAATCAAACCTGGGACCCTGGAGTCCGCAGGCCAATGCTCCATCCACTGAGCCAAACCAGTTAGGGCCAATGTGGGCACTTTTTCATATGTTTATCGTCATGGCCATTTGGAAATCCTCTTTTGTGAAATGCCAGTACCAGTCTTGTGCCCATTTTCTAATGAGTTATCTGTCCTTTTTTCTATTGTATTATAGAAGAGAATCTAAACACTTTGTTTAAAGACCCTCTTCAATATTTTAGTGGCCAGCACACATACTATTCTGCTGAGCACCAGGAAAAAGAGACAGTCCTGGGATTCACAGAGCATAAAGAAAATCTGTTGTGTGAAAAAAAACCAGAAGGATTTACTTAGACTTTAGTGCATATTTTCATTTTGATGTGGCATTTAAAAAAATAGCACTTCCTATAAAATTATTAACGTCTCATAGTGCTTGACACAAAGTGGAAATAAATAGATGTTTTTCCTGACATTTCATTTAGATGTATTTTTTTATAAATTAAACTGTGTGAATGCTCCAGTCTGGCAATCTGGAATAAAATGACAAGGGGAAAAAATATAAAGTCTCTAAAGAAGAAATGAAGAAAAAAATTATTATAAAAACGTTCAAGTTTCAATATGTATCTCTATTTAGATGGCGATGATATACCCGGGGATAGATAGCAGATGTGCTGGCCTGTTTCCAAGCCTTGCTCGGAGGTTTTGAATCAGGGAAGACCGTTACATTATGTGTGAAATGCCACTTCAGTTCAGAGTCAGCCGGTAAGTTGGTAATACCAGCTTCATAGTCTTTTCAGGCTGATTAGCGGGAAAAGCATTTCCAGGTGCAAATATCCACAAGATTAAATCATTTCTAGAGGAAAAAAAATGAACAGGAAAGATCATATGATCAATCTCTGGGCTCTTCTAGATACTGTAGACCAAATGATTTTATATTTCTAAAATTAGGTGGGTTTCAAAGCCATAATATTACTCTTTCTCAAGGAAAACAAGAATTCTTTGCTATATTTTTTTTTACTGAGACTACATTAAATTCAGTGGTTAAAAAGAACTAAAGTTGAGAGTTAAGTAGAGTGAAACTGAACTAGGCCACTTGGCCATTCTTCCAAAATAAACTTACAAATTGTCCAACTTTTATCAATTTTGAATTAGACAAATTCCTGTTGAAGGAACTTGTCCATCACCTCCTCAACTGTTAAAGGAACATCATCCTCAAATACTAAGCACACTGTACATGGGAGATTGTGTTATGTGGTTTTGAAACATCTAGAAAAGCACATTCTATAGAGATAAGACCAAAGAGAGCTCCATGAGTGTGTGTTCAATCTGTGCATCTGGCTTTGCTCTCTATGTCTTTTACTTTCTTGTGAAGCAGAGCAGTTTTTACTGGTTTGTGGGAAGGTCAATAAAAGAAAGATATTTGAACTTGATAATAAAAGGCAAATAGGAGGACATATAAACAAGTAATGAAGGAACAAAGATTTTCCTTTCTCTCAAGAATTTCTGGATGAAAACACGGATTTCACCCAGGTAATCAATACCTTATTAAGGTTATTCATTTATCTGAAATCTTACCTATGTTCCCACCAAAAACTTCTTTAAACACACACTAAAGCATAAAACTTGGGCAACCACCATTCATATAGGATAAAAACTTTGGGGTGACTTTTAAGAAAATTTTGGTTGATTTGATTGATAGAACAGCTGCTCTTTATGGATTTCATCAACTCATGTGATTTCATCAGCAACTGTTGCCTTTCTTTCTTCTCTGGACTTTTGACCTATGATGATCATCAATTTAAGATCAAGGCACATGACCCAGCATCATTGTTCTGGGATTTATTTTAGAAAGAAAATAAATCAAGAAATGAGGAGTGAGGTCCAAATTAACAAAGAGCATCATATAGAAGAGATCAGTGGAGCATTTATGTGGTTGAACTAGGTTTCAAATGATTTAAAAATGATAAGTGTAAGTCTGTTGTGGTGTATGTATTTTAGGCTCTTGTGTTGGAATGGAAGTACCGTCATGTTCAAGTTTAATAAACGATGAAGTAAAATATCACAGCATTATATGTTGTTTTCTTTAAGTGCTCAATAAACATAACTTTTTAACTTTTTTTTCATAACATTTTACATGATAAGCTTGGTATTCATATGTGGCTTGTGGAAACATTATCATTACTTCTAATCTCGCCTCATGCTTTTCTCTGGCCTGAGCTGCCATCTCTACATATAGCGGCCATAAAAACAAGATGGATCGAAAAGACCATTACTGATGATACTTGAAAATGAACTCTTACTATAAGAAAAAATGTAAAAGGGGAAATGCAAAATTATGAGGGAATAGTTTACTTGAAACTTACCATTTTTATCATGTCCCCTGTCTGTAACGCTATCAGCAAGGAGACCTATTCAGACTATCTTAAATTTGGTTTAGGCACTTCATAAAGTAAGCTTTAAGATAACCACAGAATTAGAGAAGAGACATTTCTCCATAAATCTGAGAAAATATTAATTTCAGATCTTCTAGATGCTCAGAAGTTTTCAGACAATATTGTTTCTGAAGCATAGAGGTGCCATGCCACTGTTATCCTGTTTAACAATGAGTGGAACTTACCCTGGCTGGGTGGCTCAGTTGGTTGGAGCATCTTCTCATAGACCAAAAAAAAAAAAAAAAAAAAGGTTGTGGGTTGGATTCCTGGTAACAAGTGGCAGCCATCTGTAAGCTAGAAAGAGCGGTCTCTCCAGACTCAGTAGATAGCTGGGACCTTGATCTTGCCTTCCAGCCTCCAAACTGTGAGAAAATAAATTCTGCTGTTTAAGCCACTCAGTCTGGTATTTTGTTACACAGCCTGACCTGACTAATTAGAACCTTGTTTCTCTTATCATCTGAGGGATCTCTGTGCCAGTTTTGTCAACTGTGAAGGCAGTCTAATCACGTCTAACCCCAAGGGCAGTTGTAAGAATTAAAGGGAAAAAAAATAGAGGCACAAACACAATCAATTTCACCTTACTTCCCCCCTCATACCTCCCCCTTAAGGTTGGATAGCTCCAGAAATGACAGCTAATTTCATTTTGGACCCCTCTGGCTTTTTAAAATCCCTTTTGATTATGTCATTTGTGATCTTATATATGTTGGCATTATGAGAGGAAGTGTTAGGGGATCAAAAAATCCAACCCTGTCTTATCTGCTCTTTTTCTAATCTTAACAGAAAAATCAATCACAGGTCAGATGAGCATTGGCGTGCCAGCTGCATTGGTGAAGCTGGGTTGGCAAAGGCAACCTGAGGGGGCACCTACACAGAACCCCATGTTCAGTTGGACCTACCTAATCCCTGGGTCACAAGTGCAATAGAAACCCCTTCCCCACTCAGGGGCCAGAGGCGGCCCCAGGGACGGTCTAGAGGCACCCAACCTGTAGGGAGATCCAGAGGAAGGCCCAAAGGGCAGGACTGAGCACGCTCAGTTCTCTCTCCCAGATCCCAAAGTCAGATGAATCATTTCTTCTCCCTAGGTGGGGAGGGAGGGATGGGCAGAAAGGAAGGCTAGACACCTAACTTCAAAACCATTCACACCTGGGAGTAGAGGTTCCCACATGGAAACATAAGGAGAAGGGGAAAAGGTTCCCCTCACCATAACTTCAGTTGCCAAAAAAAAAAATGTGACTTAAATGTTGAAGGAAAATGCGAAGGCCCAGCATGTGCTGAGATGTTTTAACGTTAAGTCACAAAGGGAAACTTGAAACTGTAAGAGAGTACACTGAGCAGCTCGAGGTCCGTGTCAGACCTTAGAAAACGCAGGTAGCAGAGGGAGAGCACGCAGCAGAGGGCATTAGAAGCAGATTGAGCTGACAGACAGGTAAGATTTGTGTGCAAGTCTATGAGGAGGGGAGAGTGTATTTCGACCTCTGATAAATGCTACCATGAAAATTATATTTTATCAATTTAAAATGCATATATTCAGGGAAGTCTGGAAGAAGCAACCTCCACCTCATAGGAATAAGGAAGAAGAAAAGCAGAGGTGGAGATATTTTTTGTTTGTTTGTTTGTTTTTTGTTTTTTTAAAGTAAACTGAAAGATGAAAGGGAACTTTTTAAACATGAAAAGCAAAAACGTAAGGAAAGGCATGTTCTGGCTAGAGCAGCTATTTTTATATCTGTGGAAGAGATGGTGTAGGCATTTCAAAGACAAAACAAGGGGAAATTTAGTGCAAGACAGAAAGGAGCATGCCAACAAGTAAAAGAAATTTGACTAAAAGAAAATACAAATTTTGCCTTGGCCCATTTGCTCAATGGGTTGAGCATTGGCCCACTGACTGAAGGGTCGCAGGTTCAATTCTGGTCAAGGGCACATGCCTTGGTTGTGGCCTTAGTCACAGCCCCTGCAGGAAGCAACCAATGGATGTGTTTCTCTCACATTGATGTTTCTCTCTCTGCGTGTCTCTCCCCATCCCTTCTCTCAAAAAATCAGTGGAGAAATATCCTCAGGTGGAGATTAACAAAACAAACAAACAAAAAAATGAAAGTAAAAATGTTCATAAAATTTGAAATGAGTTTCTCTTTCCTCTGACCCATTATGTGCTTGTTCATGGTCAAGGTCATTTGACACACCTTAGCTCTTTAGTGTTGGAAACTGTCAAGTTGTCAATTTGTCACATGATCATTGCTATTAAAAATGAATATGTAAAGGTTCTACTGTCTACCACATTTTGTATTATTTTCATCTAATCTAAGTTGTCATCAGTCATAAAATGCTTTATTATTTTACAAACCACGAAGAAAGAGGGAAAAATGCTGCCAATTGAACTGAGACTTACTAGCAGATTGTAAGATCCTTCTGGATCTCAGAAATGGTGACATGTGAAAATATGCATTTTAAAATTGATAAAATGTAATATATTATTTCCTTAGTAGCATTTATCAGAAGCTGAAATGAACTTATGTATTCGTTGCAGCTAATTTCCATCTCTTTCCCTTGGAAGTCCAGCCTCATGGAGGCAGGTACTTTGCCTGCCCTATTCACAGCTGTATTTCCCTCTCGGATAGTGTGTGCACATAACGGGGAATACGGCTGGATGTCTGGCTTATTCTTGCAAAAGGTTGGTGATGAATGAAGAGTATAAGAGGAGCGGGGGTTTACTTGATACCATTCAGGCACTCACTCAAGGGGTATTTTTCCTAAATGAACCCTCCTGCTCAAAAATATTTTAGGTCCCCCCCGCAGCAGTAGAATAACCCCCATCGCTGCCAGCACCACACACACACTCTCCTACAGTGCGTGGCTTATCCCTCCGTTTAATCTGGGGTTATAGTCCAGCTCAGGTGAGGAATGTAACCATTGTGCATAGTTGAAATCCCTCAAGGGTTCCCCTAGGAAGGTGCCGCACTGAAGAATAACACCATCCGAGTGATTCAAGCAAGAGCCAATCGTTCCCCCCCAGTAGGAGCAGGTTACGGTTTCTTTTGCTGGGCAGCAGATGAAAGGATTGGCTTATATGCAGCGGCCGTGCATATGAAAAATAGGAATCACTAACGCCCAAAGCCACATACAGTGTGGTGAGTGGCTTTCACTAGGGGTGGGTGGAATGCAGCCATGGAGGCTGGTAGAGAAGCAGCTGATCCGGGTCTCCCATTACAGGCGTGTGCTCAAGGCAAGGCGGGTGGATCACACGCAGTATTTGGATCCCTTTTCTTTTGTTATGTAGGTGATGAAAGGAGAGCAGGCTCTAAGAGCAGAGGATGCCATTCCACGGATCGTGTTTATCTTACGTTGCATCACCCTGGTAAGATGTTCTTGTACTAAGTGAGGGAAGAATTGATTTATATCAATGCTATTCTGAATTATTGTTATTTATGATACCATGTATTATTCCTAATAACAACGATACTTGGTACTTCCAGAGTTTTTTTAAAATAATGCTTTACCTTTCTACATTGCTGCACTTTATTGTACTCCTGGAGTAGATACTATATCATAGAATGGCCTCTAGCTTCAAAATGCCCAGCATCAATAACTGGTCTACCGTCTGCTAGCTATGAAATATTGGAAGAATTACTTATCTTCTCCATGCTTCAGTTTTGTTTTTATCTTTAAAGTGAGGATAAAACATTAACTAATGTGTAGGGTTGTCGTAAGAATTGAATTGGATAAGATTAAGAGTAATGTCATCTCTCTGGATGTCAGAGTCCTCAGCAGGAAAATCATGTCTCTAAGGTTCCTCGAAGCTGTTTTGTGTTGTGTTCATCCTTTAGTTCCTGGGACACTGAGGAGCCATGTGCTACCCTGATGGTTGGGAAGCCACAATGCACATGAGAGACAGCTTCAGACCAAAACCCACCCTGACCAGGCAGGTTCAGTCCCTGAGCCAAGGCTAGGTCCAACAATCATCCACTTTCTGTGTGAAATATTTCTGGAGTGTATGTTCATGGTACTATTATCATCACAATGTATTTATGGAGTGCCACCCACTGATGTGGGGCTGTGTGGAACACACACCAGACACAACTGTCCCCCAAGGAAATGGAAATGGAATTCAGATGCTCATGATTCACGAGATAACAGTAAAGCGACTCACGGTGTGCAAACATGGTTTGCGATGAGATCAACCTTGGAAGGCTCAGCTAAAGGAAATGCTCCTAAGGAGAGAAACGGGGAGAAGGTGCTTGGCACTAAAGGAGCAAGACATGATTCCAGGTATAGAGAGCATCATGAAAGGCAGCAACAAAAGGAATATAAAGGGGGCAGCGACGGAGATGCCACCAGGATCATGTCAGTCATCAGAAAGGAGTCGAGTGGGAGCAGCAGAATGAGAACAAATGAGGAAGTGGAGAGCTGTGTGTGTGTTGCCGTATTCTGTTTATCCTGGACAGGCTGAAAGAGCATGTCCTGCCTTGTGAAGAGAAGTGGCTCCATACAGGATCCTAGCCCAGGTTAGGAGTGGAAAGTTCTAGCACATCTGTACTGGTTTTTAATCTCAGTTTCGTTTTGTTTGTTCAAGTTAATGAAAATGATGTGCTATTGTTATGTAGTGATGCCAGAAAAAGCTTCACCAGAGACTTCAAAAATGTTTTTGGTACGGTGCCCATTTCATGTGGTCTCACTTTCCCCTGGCTTCTCTCCTCCTTCTCTGATAGCTTTCCCTCCCTCCCTCTCCACCCCCCAAGCCCTTCTCCGATATTGATGGATTAGTATCATGAGATTGGAAAGATATCTGGAGAGAATTCAGCTAAACAAGCAAGCCAGCCCCCAAAAGGTAAGTGATGGAAAAATCTTAGTATCATTTGTATGGTAGAAGACATATCTGTAGGATCATCCAATAGAAACACATAATTAATAGCTCCTCAAATTCATGGCTGGAGCTGATGAATTAGGAAGAATACACCTCCATCTGGGAATAATTAATAGTAATTTATAAACTCCTTTAAGAAAAGGAACTATGTCTTCACCTTCCTCAGTCAGTCCCCTGAGTGCCATAGAACCTGCTTTGTCCGTCCAGCCTTTCGAAATTTATTAAGTACCAGGTATTGTGTGAAGGCATTTGGAGACACCAACGAAAAATAAGGCATCCTTACCCTCTTGGAACTTAAAACTTTGGGAAGGGAGTAAAATAAGATAGAGTGTAATACCTGCCCTCCATGGGGTAAAATCAGAGATCTGAGCTGATTGGTGGGGGGAGTATATCACTCAGGATTCCCAGTACCCAAGGGATAGAAAATTACTCAAAGGGGCTTACATATAAATGGGAATTTATCGGCTCTGTCAAAGGCAGAGTAAAGAGCGTTACTATATTTAGGCTGATCTGGTGCTCAAAAGACCTGTCAGGAATCTGTCTTTCTTCATTCTTCTTGCACTGCCACCTCTGAGTTGGTGTAATCTTAAGACAGGCTCTGTCTCTGTTGTGGCAAAGATAACCAGCAGCGGCTCTCTGTTTATGCTATGCCGCCCAAGGAACACGAGCAGTGAAAGAATGCCTCGTCCCGAGAATCCCAGCAGCACTCTTGGGGCTTCCTCTTGTTGGGTCAACTTTGGTCAAGTGCCTATCTGTGAGCCAATTATTGTTGCCAGACAGGTGGAGTGGGCTCATTAGCAATCATGTACTTGAAAACATAGGTAGTTCATTTACTGTTTCCCGGAGTCCCAAAGGCGGAGTCAAGTCACAGGATTTAGAGTGAGGAAAGGACATTTTCTCAAAAGAAAACCGGGGTTATTAGAATAAGAGGGTATGAATGTGGGCACATAAGTGCAACAGTGCTTTGAAGATGCCCAAACAGTTGGTGGTGATCTATGAAGAAAACCTGTGACCCTCAAAAGATGGCTGGTTTGAGAGGTAGCGATGAGGGCTGGGGCAGACACACTCCATAACACTTCCACTTGCATATGACAGAGCTTGATCACATGGACAGAGGCTTGCTGGGCAGTGCATTTCCTATCAATGCTGTAACACTACGCTTGAAGGAGACAATAGGGTGTTTTTTTCTTTATTAATTAAGGTATTACATATGTGTCTTTATGGCCCCATTGTCCCCCCAGGTCCCACTCATGCCCTCACCCCCCTGTTGTCTGTGTCCATTGGTTAGGCTTATATGCAACTAGAGGCCTGGTGCACAAATTTTTGTGCACTCAGGGACGGGGGGGGGTCCCTCTCACAGTCTGGGACCCCTCAGGGGATATCAACCTGCTGGCTTAAGCCCACTCTCTGGGGGATTGGGCCTAAGCTGGCAGTCAGACATCACTCTGGCAGCCCAGGAACCCTTGGGGGATGTCCACTTGCCAGCAGGGAGCAGGCCTAAGCTGCAGTCGGACATTCTTAGCACTGCTGAGGAGGCAGGAGAGGCTCCCACCACCACTGCTGTGCTGGCAGCCATCAGCCTGGCTTGTGGCTGAGCAGAGTTCCTCCTGTGGGAACACACTGACCACCAGGGGGCAGCTCCTGCATTGAACGTCTGCCCCCTGGTGGTCAGCATGGGTCATAATGACCAGTCATTCCCAGTGGTTCTGCTGTTAGGGTCAATTTGCATATTACCCGTCTATTATATAGGATAGGGTTTGATGAACAGCTATTAGCTCCCAGTAGAAGAAGCAATTTACTTAGAGAGGTATCAGCGGGTTGCTCAGAGGAGGTGATGGTTGAGGTAATGTCTGAAGGAATAGTAGGAATTCAACCAGGAGAAGAAAGGTGGAGAGGTGTATGTGTGTTTTAGCTTTGAGGTGAAGAGGCAATGATCCAGGAAGAAGTACTTGCATAAATACAGGTGTGTGTGGAAGAATTTACACCAACATGCAACATTGTTGCGGCCCCTTCTCCAGATTCTGATCCCTTGCTGCAAAAGGCTGAGGCCCATTGTCACTTCAGGGGTTAGAACAGGAAGAAGAGAACAGGGAAATTATTGATTCTTTTTTCTTCATGTGACAATATCACTTGACACAAGGAACTCCCATTACTTTTGCAATATTTTAGTCACATAAAATAGAGTAAGAGATTTGCAGAAAATGGCATCTGATACAATAGAACTTTGGATCTGAAAGAGAACTTGGGCATCATTTCAAGAAACTGAGAGCGACTTTGTAACTTTCTCAATTCTCATAACAAACAAACAAATACTGAGATTAAAATCCAAGTTACCTGGTTTAAAAAGGTATTAGGCTTCCTAGTTACCTCCAAGCATCACTTTTATTTTCTCCAGTTTTTCTTTGTGTGAACAGTGGCTATTTATTGAACATGTACTGAATGCCTGGTGTTGTGGGAGTCCTTGGAAATATAGTAATGAACATGGCACATGTGGGCTCTGGACTCTGTTTCCTTCTAGCTTTAAATCATGCATTAATGTCTGCCATTTATTGAAGGTGATATAAACAACATATAAACTGTCTGTGTTTTCATGCACATGATTACTAGCAAACATTAAATTTGAAGCCGTGTAATTATGCTTCTTGGCTACCCAGTGTCTGGGTAGTAACTCTGCCGCTATTGTTTCCTTCACTTTGATGCAATGTTGTTAGCATCATCATAATAAGAAAGAAGCAAAGGGAAGGCCAGACATTATAAGCAATGTCATCTGGGCAGCTCCACCAGAGAGCTGCACCTTGATGCTCCACAGGGAACCACTGGTGAAGGAGTCCAAACAGGAGGAAGAGGAGTGCATGCGTAGTCAAATCGGGGTGATGTAGAGAAGGTGCTTGTTTGTTGGTCTTACCTGGGAGCAAAGATCATTGGCTAGATTGGCAGGGCCACTGCAAGTGCGGGAAATCTGGAAGGCTTAATTGGTTAAGCTCTTAGTTATAACCCTGAGGGAAAGAGTTCTTCCTCTTTTCTTCCTCTTGCACTCCTGCTTCTTGCTTGCTCCATGACCCACACTTGCCTGCCCTGTGGCCCAAGCAGCCGCAGGGCCCAGGGTCATGTGAACCCTACTTAGAATGGACTGCGCACCCAGAAACACAAACCAAGCTCGTCAGATGCTGGACTGGACTGTTTTTTGATATGGAGTGAAGACTCTGGGCAGTGACCTTAACTCTAGCTCTGCTGAAGACATCATGAGACTTTTTCCATGGCAGGACAGAGGGGGATGGGACCTTGGAGGGGAACTCCCTCCATGTTACATCAGTAAACCTTTTCAGGATACCTCATCCTTTTGTGGGAGCCTCGGGCAATTCTTATTTCCACGGCACCCTGAGACACCCACTTCCACCAGCAACAGGTAGGGATGCAGAGGGCACCCCACCGATAACCATGTGATATGTACAAGCTATTTCTGCTTGGGATGGTTGCACCGTCTCATTTAGCAACAACTACCTCACCTTCAATTATCCATCTTTCAGTCACTTCAGGGGACTAGTACTGAAAACAGTATCAGTCCTAAAGCAGGAAGAGGGAAACAAGAAGTTTGGGATTTCCAAGTTAAGTCCTTGTGGCGATGTCCTCTCCAGAGACAAATGTCTGCTAGACTTCTCTCAGGGTGTTTTAACTATCTATACTAATAATAGCCTAGGTGGTTGTCACACTCTCGTACCCATCACAATCCCACAATCCATCACCAGGAGGCTGTGTGCGTGCGGGCACACGTGGGTGGGCAGGGACTTGAGGCTGCATAGCACGGTCAGGAGGCAGGCTTGGCGGCTGCTTTGCACAGCCAGGCCTGGTGGTCCTGCAGCCCTGCACACCACAGAGGAGGTGGGGCCCAGCAGCCACTCTGTGCAGCAAGGCCTGGTGGTCTTGCACCCTGCATGGTGCTGCGGAGGTGGGACTCCCAGCTCCAGCCTCCCTCTTTGGAGCAATCCATCAAGGCGACCCGGATGGTGGGTGGGGCCTACATCTTTGAGGCAATCGATTGCAGGGCTCCTGCACTGTGAGAGGACACAGGCCAGGCTGAGGGGACCCCCCCCCCACTCTGAGTGCACAAATTTCATGCACCGGGCCTCTAGTTTATTATAAGTAAACAAACACTGCAGGAGAGATATAAATTCACACTTTACTCATGACTTTGTAAGATAGTTTGAGATTTTCTCAAAGCTTTATTTGAAATACCAAGGAAACAAAAGGCTTATTCAGGTAAAAGATGGGAAAATTAAAGTGGAATGATGAGGAGTTGATTATTCAGACATTCTCCCCTGAAATAGGCTTGTATTTGAATTGGGTGGGTAAGGTTCAGTTTTGGGTTTTTTTTTTTTTTTTTTTTGGATTCATTTCTAATTTGGTGCTAGAAAAAGATAGATTTGAGAACAGATTTATAAAGAGCCAATTTAACTTTAAAATTCCTTAGTCTGTAGTTGAACACTTGTCCTCCACCATGAGCTAAGGCAAGATAGTAAATTATACATTACTTGATAGGTCTTTGAGCTTTCTATCTGTAATTTACTGTGATGTAAAAACAGAGAGACACAAATCTGTTCTTCGTTGGTCAGAAGGTTTTTGCATGGTTTTTGGTCCAATTTCATAATTTAGTTTTATGATACAAAAGGCACAGTATAAGAATCCATTTCTCTGATTATTTCTTGGCATCAGTGGATACTTTTGTTTTCTCAAAAACAATCCTATCAGTCAATAAAAAAATTGGCCCTAAATACAGTTCTGTACATCTGGCTTCTCTCTTCCCAATGAGTTATATCTTCATAGGATTTAAAAATAAACGTATATTTGAAAATAACTTCCAGGTACATTTGGCAATAACTACTATGTCTTTGTATGTTGAAGAAACAAGAGAAGGTTGAAGGGTAATGAAACAACAGGTCTGTCTGGAACCAATTAATCAATTAATTCCACAAATATTTATTGAGTACCTGCTACATAACACACTGCACTGGGTACTGGTAATTTAAAAGTGAAGATAGATATCTCTACTCTAATAGAACTAAGACTCGGGCATGACAATTATTAGTCTCACCAATATTTATTTGCCATTAAGTATGATTCTCTATGATGAAAAGTTACAAGGTATTAGGAGATCATAAACAGAAAGGTTTAAACTGGCCTGGGGAATCCAGGATGACTTCCTCTAGGGGAAACTGACAGTTAATCCTGAAAGATGAATGCAAGCCTGTGAAAGGAAGAGGTCCAGAGAGAAGGGACAGGCTGTCCAAAGGACTAGAGGCAGAGCAAGAGGCATTTGAGGGGCTGACAAGTAACTATCCCCTTTATGACTCTAGTTTCCCACTTTCTCATGAAATCCATTCTCATCCATGTAGTTGTCAATTTGCCATCTTCACCTGGATGTCTGACAGACAGCTCAAACTCACCAAGTATGAAACAGGGCTCTTGATTTTCTCCCCAAACTTGCTCTTTCCCCAGTGTCTGCCATCTCAGCATCACCATTTGCTTAGTTGCTCAGACCTCCACACTTTGAAAATTCAGCTCTTCCTTTTGTTCTCACATCCACATCCAACCCCCTAGCAAAATCATGTTGGATGTACATTGAAAAATATCCCTGAGTATAGCTATTTTTCAGCAGGTCTGCCATAGCTGTCTCTGTCAGATCCATTTTCATTTGTTCTATTGAGGACATGGCCCTTATCCCTTTGGCATATCTTTATAGTATCTAACTAAATATTTGCCGGATTAATGAATGAAAGCCAACATGGCTACTTACAGATAATGAGGAGAGAAGTTGTAAAAGATAAGTCAGGGAAAGTAAGTGTTTTTAAAATATTCAGAGACTTGTAGGCCATCCCAGGAAGCTTGGCCTTTTTCCGAGGATAAGTGAGACTATTTTAAGAGAGAGCAGTGATACAATTTGACTTATATCTTTTTAAATTTCCAGTGAAATTGTCAGTGAACTTGAATGTTTTCTGAACCTCAATAATAGGTTCAATGAACCTGCCACGTATGAATGCAGTTTTGGTTGCTTTGTATAACTGTGTTGGACTCAAATCACTTGTGTGTGATTACAAGTGACACCCTCTACTGGGAAGAGTAACCTGAGATTATACAATTTTTACTCTAGAGAGGCAATAACTTGTATATGACTTTTAGGATGAAACATTCTTTTAAATTAATTAAAATTCTATGATGGCCAAGCAAAATACACTTTCTTATGCTTTCATACATGGTAAGCCTTGTTAGACTTAGTGAGCTTTTATCCTTATGAAGATAGCAATTGGAATAGAATGCCTATTCTGAGTTAGAGGATAAAAAAAGAAATAGCATTTAGAGTTTTTTTGAATGGAGTCTGAACTACTGCCTAGCTCGGCATTTATTCAAATTTTATCTGTGGACTACTAACGTTTCCCAAGGTATTCAGAGGTGCCTTATATAAATGGGCTTCTTCTGCCAGGCACATTTCAGAAAGAATGGATTAAATGAAACTAAGTGTCTTTAATTCAGGATTTCCAGAGCCTGTAATTTGCTAATGTGCACCCGGAATCCCCAGTGTGATGACATGGAATGCAGCATTTCCCTGCCTGCACCCCCCACACCCCCTTCACAGAACACCTCTTCTGCAGAAAATGATTTGGGAATTGCTGATGGCCTTGGGCACAAGGAACTTTAATATCTAAACTAATAAAAGCGAAATATTAAAATTAACCGTTTCTCCGAGACAGGGTAAGCCACGCCCACCAGCCAATCAGAGCAGCTGTATGCAAATTAGCCCAGCCAACATGGCGGCCGCCACTCACGAACCTGAGTAAATAGCCCTTTCCATTGCAGCAGGAGCGAAAGTGAAGCTGCGCCCCTCAGCTCAGCTCCGATTAAACTGCCTCTAGCGAAACACAGCTTTGAAACAATGTAACAATCATAGAATCCTCCAGAGCTGAAGGAAAGAGCAGCTCCGGCCTAACCAGTAAAAGTAACAATTGTTTCATTATAGACTCTGCGAGGTGAAGCAGAGGAGGCTTCGTTAGTAGTTAGAAGGCTGCCTTAAAGGAACAGTGTATCAATTATAGAAGATAACCCCAGGCCTTCAAGGAACAGTATCAATTATAGGAGAAAAAACTCCAGAACCTGTGTCCAGCCGGCCTTGCTGGGACATTGGGTCAATGGGAGCTGTGGGCAGCCTTAAAGCCCCTCACCCAGGCTGGTCAGGCATGCCAGCAGGTGGACATCCCCTGAGGGGTCCCAGACTGCGAGAGGGCACAGGCTGGGCTGAGGGACCTCCCGAGTGCACAGAGCGGCTGCAGGGCGGGACAGCGCAGGACCCAGGACCTGTGATGGGAAAGAGGCGGCAGGGTTGGAGGGCACCGGGAAGTGGATAAGAGGCGGCAGGGGGGGGTCTCGGCCTGCTTGGCAGCTGCCCAGGCCCTTTGAGGGGCATCGTGGAGTGGGAAAGCAAGGCTGCAGGGGCCGGGGTCCTGCTTGGCAGCTCCCCAGACCCCTTGGCGGCCCCGGGAAGTGGAAAAGGAAGGCAGCAGGGGACGGGTGAGTGGGAAAGAGTTGGCGGCCTGCTTGGCGGCTTCCCAGGTCCCTTCCGGGGATCAGGGAGCAGGAAAAGGCTGGCCTGACCACGAGGCGGGGTTTTCCCTGCTTTCTGGTGGCTGGAGGAAGATGGGCAGTAGGCAAGCTTGGGAGGCAGGCAGCACCCAG
>PVJC01005671.1:0-58136 GCA_004026665.1 Murina feae
GGCCACACTCAAAAAAGAGAACAACATGCAGGGGAGGGCAAGAGTCTGAGAGATCAACATAGAGGGGGTGCCTGCTCCAAGCCTCCACGGTGTGCCTGGGGGCAGGCCCCCGGCAGGTAGACACACACAGGAGGACTGCTCCGAGCCTCAGATGCAGCTGGGGGCAGGTCCCCAGTGGCGACACACACACACACACACATACACACACACACAAAAGGCGCCTGGCAGACTGGGGCCATCATAGGACATCCACTGAGGGGTCCCAGACTGTCAGAGGGCACAGGCCGGCCTGAGGGACTCCCTCCACCTCGAGTGCACAAATTTTTGTGCACCGGGCCCCTAGTTCTTTTATAATGAAAAATTTCAACAGTCTTATTCTCCCCACCTTTGCTTCCTCCATGAAAACAGTACACATATGCAGGCAAACACAGTGAAGGCAGAAAACCGTGATACCTTTAAAGCACATCATAAATAGATTTGCAGACAGCCCTGAATTCTGTGGCTGGCCTGGACCTCCATTGCTATAAATCACAAAAAAATAAACCCTGGATAAATGTTTTATTCCTGAGGAGGGGGGTGGGGAACCTCCTTAGTTGTCATTATAATGACTGTCAACAGAACATTGTTCAAACTAATCACCAGAGAAGGAAGAAAGGAAAGTTCTAGAATGTGGCCTCAGGGAGATTGTTATACAGGAGCATTATACCTCTACTATGACATGCTGGATAGCATGTGTGAAATGCATAATTTTGAAATATTTTTCATTTCTCTGGAATGGTAAATTTACATATTGTTTATTCTCTCCCATCATGTGCATACTTGTGACAGCAATTTTCAACCTGTTTCATCTTATGACATGCTAAAACTATTACTAAAACTTCTGCAGCACACCAAAAAAAATAGGTGTAATTTTTATTCATTCACACCAGGTGGCTATTGTTGTGTTGGTTGTTGTCATTTTTTTATTTGACAATCTAAGATGAAAGAGGTCAGTGCCCCTGACTAGTCAAGTATTGCATGTTTTAAACATTCTTGTGGCACACTGGTTGAAAATCACTGCTGTATAAAGTCAAAATTACATTTTATACATGCTTCAAATGTTCATAAAAAGTCTTAGAAATTTTTCATTCCTTTTCTTCTCTCTCCTCCCATTCATTCCTGTTCACTTGTCATGCCATGTGGTGAGTTGGATTGTATTATGTTCATTGAAGACTGAATCCCTAATCTGTCTAGATTTCCCTTGCACTGACACTGTGGTCCATAGGATCTGACAAAATATGAAACATATGCATAGTTAACCATTATTTGAATTTGCTTATTCAGATTTACTGATATGCCTATTTTGAATCTGATATGTGGCCCAGCTGATTTGAGAAGGCTGACCTTGTGTTATTCTGTGGGCCAACACAGCTAGCGCTCAGTCCCTGGCAGGTGGTTACTAGCTACTCCGTATCCACAAGCCACCTGTGCCCTTGCCTCGTGTTCCCACAGAGACGTGCATCCTGATGAGAGGTCAGGCTTGTTTTAGAGAACTTTTTCTAATTTCTTTCTTTTTTAAAAATATATTTTATTGATTTTTTACAGATAGGAAAGGAGAGGGTCAGAGAGTCAGAAACATCGATGAGAGAGAGAGAAACATTGACCTCCTGCACACCCCCTATTGGGGATGTGCCTGTAACCAAGGTACATGCCCTTGACCAGAATCGAACCTGGGACCTTTCAGTCCGCAGGCCGATGCTCTATCCACAAAGCCAAACAGGCTAGGGCTTTTTTTTCTAATTTCTTGAAAACCATCTGCAGGCATGCATACATGCAGAGCATAATAGAGACTTAATGGCAGCTGTAAGCTGAATTAATCTCATCTTAAATCCCTTTGGCTTCAGTTATCTGTGAGTTTTGGTATTTATCAGAATAGTTGCCTTTCTCCTCCATTTTGCCTTCTCCACCTAATATAGTCACAGCTGAAAAAAAGAGAAGCTCATATCTGTTTCTTCAACAGTCCCAGATTTCTACCTGCCTGACTGAGGGATGTCGCTTTCACAACTTCATTAGACTCTAGCAGAGCACAAGTGCATACCATGAGAACATTCAAAAGGCAAACTGAAATTTCCACATAGGTTGAGATAATTTATTTGGAGTTTATTATCATCAGAAATTTTTCTCAATTGCTTTTAGAAAGTGCGTAAGGTGACATCCTATATACTAAAAGCCTAGGTGGCATTGCATGACGTTGTCACAAGATGGCTTCCACAAGATGGCCACCACAAGATGGCCAGAAGGGCAGGGCAGTTGTGGGCAATCAGGCTGGCAGGGGAGGGCATGTGGGAGTGAACAAGCCACCAGGGGAGGGCAGTTGGGAGTGATCAGGGTGGCAGGGGAGCAGTTAGGCATTAATCAGGCCAACAGGGAAGCAGTTAGGTGGCAATGAGGCTGGCAGGCAGAAGTGGTTAGGGGCAGTCAGGCTGGCCAGCAGTTAGGAGCTAGCAGTCCTGGATTGTAAAAGGGATGCCCGACTGCCGGGTTAGGCCTGATCCCACAGTTGAACATCCCGGAAGGGGTCCCAGATTGGAGATGCTGCAAGCTGGGCTGATGGACACTTCCCTCCCCCCTGCACAAATTTCATGCACTGGGCCTCTAACAGTATAATAAAGACACAGAATAAATGGAATTGAACCAATTTCTTCTGGTACCCAAAGTATCTTGGGATCGATCTGATTTTTAGGAGAAAACTATAAAAATTATTATTTATGGATCTTATGGTTCCACATATCATTGTTTTCTTTCTTCTTTTACCTGAAATGAGAATAGTCCAACCTGAGGAGATGAAATTAATAGCAAATAATTTTGATATTGCTGATTATGAATTTATCATCTGCAGAGCATAAGTATGTGTGTGTTCCCCTCCTGGAACTGCTAAATGAAACCTTTTATTTTTCACTACTGCTAAAAAAATGTTGCCCAAACTTTTACTTCTTAATCTAGATTCAGGGGAAGGAGAAATGGAAAGTGTTTTCATCTTCTGATTATCATTAATTATACTAAGTTGTATTTTGAGGTTGACCCATTTGATTGCTTTTTTTCCCTCTCCTTGTGGTGTTATAGCATGAAAAAATAACAGTAACTGGAAGAAGCAATTAGGATCTCTGCTTATAACTAGCAGGCTATATGATCCACCTTTCTTCCTATGTGTCTGACATATGAGGGTCATTTGTTCATGTGAATGCACCAAGAACAGTATTGGTCCAAAATACAAATAATGTTAGGCAAGTGGAAGAGATAACTTATATTCATACCTGTTTTCCCAAGATGAATGCTATTTGGATCTTACCAGGAGATAAGAAAGAGTCACAAGGAGAATTTCCTGGTGTTGATTGTGCCATTAGAATGAAAACAATTCATTTTGGGATTGATTACTATGACATTCACTTTTTACTCCTATACTTGTGTTTCTTAAGATGTGACTGTAATTGTGATGCTAAAATAAATGATATCTCTCTTCAAAAAAAAACGTTAAAAAAAGGAAGCATTTAGGGAAATCTAAGAGAAAGTGGAATTTAGTTTTCCTTTTCAATTAATTCAAGAAAACTCATTCAAGTTAGTATATATCTTCTAGGTAGATTAATATATGCTACCGAATATTAGATATATTTTATGTTTCCTTTAAAAAAGTAAGCAAATATTTTTATCTACAAAGGAAAGGTGTAGTGTTATGAAAACTAAAATATGGAGGTAAAATGGAAAAAAAACAAAACTAGGGAAACTGCTGATTTGAAGGCCCTGTTACACAGACCAATGCCTCGTAGTAACCTGGGAGGATGAAATCACCATACAAATAGCAGAGTGGACCAGGAGCTTGAGTGTCATTAGGTTTTCTAAACCCAAGGGAGCACTAGATTAACATGTTATATTTTAATATTAATTATTTCAGCATTATATTGCCAGGGATTCTTATCTCCTTTGAAATGTGACCTCAAGAAGAATATTTAAAACCCACACTTTTGGGCTCTGTTATATAAATTCTTCCCATAATATTTTCTTGTTTAGAAAATTTCAGATTTCTAATACATTTGCTTTGGGAAAGGAAAGAGGTTAATTTTCAGTGACATAATGATCCTTGATAGACAAGAGTCCTCCAGCTAGCTCCCAGAACACTCCTAAATTCTGAGGGGCAGGTGTACATCCAAGCCTCCATCATTCCCAATTCTGTAATTTAGTTTGAATTGAATATACTATTTATTCATTTCATGCTTAAGTCAACTAGAATTTTACCTCTGCGGTTTCCAGAGGCAACACAGGAGAGAAATAGTAGCACTACCTCGGAAGCCAGGCTTTGCGGGTGTGGGTCCCAGCTCTGCCAGGTACTAGCTGTGTGACCTTGGAAGCTTGCTCTGTTTTCTCAGCTATAAAATGGAGATAATTTTTATTCACTTCCTGGGATGCCTGTTAAGTGAGTTTTAAATAAAGGCCATAGAATATTGCCTGACACAAAATAAGCACTATGTAAATATTAGCTATTATTCACAAGACCTAAAACTGAGACTAAATTTTTTAAATTAAATTTTATTTTAAAAATTATCTAGAAGATATATATATATATATATATATATATATATATATATATATATATAATATTTTTATTGATTTGAGAGAGGAAGGGGGAGGGAGAGAGAGGTAGAAACATCAATGATGAGAGGGAGAATCATTGATCAGCTGCCTGCTGCACACCACCGATCAATCGAACCTGGGACCCTTCCGTCCACACACTGATGCTCTATCCACTGAGCCATACCAGCGAGGGCTAGAAGACATTTTTTAGAAAAACTGGGATAATCCCAAATTAAGCACATTTTAAGAGTAGAATAGAATTTACTTCATGGGTTGTCTTTTATTTATCATATTAACATTATGATTGCACGAGCATTTTGCTTATTACAGGAGATATAGTTAGAATTTGAAAGGCTACATAGAAAATAGCTTTTCTCATCTTGTGTAGGGATTAAGATTCTAAAGAAAGGAGTTCTATACCCTCTAGTTAAGTCTCTAATTCATTCCAGGGGATGCTCAATAGATAGGTCAGCTTCTAAGACATAGGGTCATCATGTGGTACTTGACAAAAGAGCTGTAGGGGCCTCTTGCTCATAGGAGGCAGTGCAAGTTCATTGGCTCCAGGCAGAAAGAGTTTTCAGAAGTAGCAGACCACTCCCCCCTGCCCCTTGCCTCCCAGCTGGAAAAAAAAGTACAAGGGGCACACAGCCCCACACACAGCACTGAAGTGCCCATTGATCTCAGGAGGTGTTTGATCCATCAAGCACAGCCATTTGATCCTTACCTTGGGAATAGGTCAGTGCAGCGTCCCATACACATGGAGGTGAATTAGTGCAGATGGGCTGAAAGCGTCAGGAAACCCAGGATTATGATCATACTAGAGGCCTGGTGCACAAAAATGTGTGCACTTGGGGGGTCCCTCATCCCGGCCTGTGCCCTCTCACAGTCTGGGACCCCTCGGGGGATGTCCACCTGCTGGCGTGCCTGGCCAGCTTGGGTGAGGGGCTGAGGGCCATTTTCAGGATACCCACAGGGCCTGCTTGGTTGCTGCTGCCACTGGGGTGCCAGGTCCCCTGAAGGCTGAGTCTCCGTGCTTCGGACCCCAGTGGCCATGGGGGCCCCGCTGCTGACCGGACACACCCGGCTCGAAGCGCCCACCCCCAGCCCAGGCTGGGGGCCAGCGTGAAGTACCGGGCGTGTCCGGTTAGCGGTGGGCCCCTGGGGCCTCTGGGGTCCGAAGAGCGGAGACCCAGCCTGCAGGGGGCCAGGCACCCCAGCGGCAGCAGCAACCAAGCAGGCCCAGAGGCCCTCTTCCAGTGGGCCTCTGGGGCAGAACGACTGAGTTGTCAGCATCTTATCCTAGCTGCTGCCATCTTTGTCTTGGAGTGACAGTTAATTTGATAGTTAATTTTATTAGATAGGATTCTTTATTTTGCTTAAAAAGGAGAGCCACATGGGGTTTTTTTCTTTCAATAGGGCACTTCTTAGTTGGTTTTATTAGTGTTGTTAAAAGGTGTATTTCTCAAAAACTATGCAGAATTCATTTCAGCAAATCTGAACTGAGCACTCAATTTGCCAGGCCCTGGGCTTCCCAGGTGCCCCGAGAAGCATGTGTGCACAAGGGAAGCATGACACAGGTCATGTTAGAGCAGCAGCAGAGATTTAAAACAGAGCAGGTACTTTTGATGTCCGCACAGTTACAGACCCCTCTAG
This sequence comes from Murina feae, assembly GCA_004026665.1. Taxonomy (NCBI): domain Eukaryota; kingdom Metazoa; phylum Chordata; class Mammalia; order Chiroptera; family Vespertilionidae; genus Murina; species Murina feae. The sequence goes on from PVJC01005671.1 coordinate 6,259, forward strand.
GGAAGCAGTTGCAGGGAAGGGACAGCACACAGTGTTCATGTTCTCCTTGTATGCTGTGAAGCAGGGGGCACTGAAGTTACTGTCTGACCAAAAAAAAAGATAAAAAATAAATCTAAACTTTATGTAAAAATACCTCAGTAAATCTGAATTTTACCCAAAATAAGTATCTGCATTTTTCAATAAGTGAGACATATAAACAAGGCATTTGATCCAGTTAGCGCTGACAGGCTGTGGGGAAAAACTTGAGCAGTCTATCAGGGCTACTGTTTTGTTAGAGCATTGTGCAGACGAGAAGCAAACTCAAGTTTTCCCGACCTTAGGCCCTGCCCAGCCACCTGAGAAAAGCTGCTTTGCCTACAAAGGAGGCATAACACAGAGATTACCTCAGTACCACTCATTAAAAAACAACTCATAGGGCATTTCTTATCACTAGTGCGTGGCTCACAGTATCACGCTTTGCACACCAATTCTGATGTGTTGCAGGTTCCTGTCTTTTACACCAATTCTCTAGTTTTCAGTAAATAGAACATTAACAAGTATGCCTCTTTTAAAACAAAGCTAGATTTTAAAAATAAAGTGAGCAGTAATTCCTTTTATTTTTCTCTAGAAAACATTTAGAGAAGTTACTCAGAACCCAGTGAGCAATGATAGCATTAAATAGTATTTGCAAAGTCTTTCTTCTACCACCCAAAGCCATTTTTGGTGTGTGCTCTTTGGGGGACAGATAATTAGAACAAATTGTTGTCTTTGTTTCCTGTTTGGGAGACAGATAATTGAAACTAATTGTTATTTTCTTTCCCTTCACTTTTCCACCCAATCAGCAAGTCCAAGTGATTCTACTTTTCACCTCTGTGTGCTTCTCTCCATCACCACTATCATTGTTCCAGTTTAAGTCACAACTTGTCAGAACTTATTTTAATCGTCTCCAAATTGATTCTTCACTTAACCAAATAATCTTTTACTTTAGAGGAGTATATAATAAGAATGACAAAATAATACTAATAATGAGTACCAGTCACTGATGTCATATTATATACTGTAGTTCTTAGAACAGTCCTACAAAGTGGTTATAATAGCAGCTCCCATCTAACAGTGAGAAAACAGAACTCTGGGATGATTAAGCAGCTTATCTAAAACCACTAGGTTAGGGGCAGATACCAGACATGAACGCTCTGTCTCCAAAGCTTGTGCTCTTAACCACCTTGCATGCTTTCTGCCATATTTGCCAAATTTTTCCTTAAATTTCTCCCCTGCAGTATTAAACTATGTGGCATTACCCATCATCATGCTGGGCACATAAGCAATCAAGAAGGTGTTTTTTAATGGGGAGATTCAGGAACCCCTATAGAGAGGGCAGGAAGTTGAAGTATTATATTGCTTTATTTGTCCCACATCATTATGAAATGAGATTTTTTTTTTAGGTAAACTGGTTTTCTATTTAACTAAAATGAAACAATTTAAAGATTCCTTTAAATATTGGTAAAATCTTTCTGAAATGCATTCCATTCTTTATTGCCTTCTAGTGTGACAATTCTAATTTAATATTATCCCAAAGACAAAGAATTAGTGTTATGCACAACAAATGTTGTATATGCTACTTCTTTAGTATTTCCTTCTGAGCTATGGTTTTAATTACCATCTATATGCCAATGAAGCCCAAATCTTTGTCTCCAATGGGAATTTCTCTCCTGACCTTCAGATCCATGTACATCCATACTGCCACTTGACCCAGTAAGCTCAAAATTCCCCTCAAAGACCTCCACACACCCAGACCCCAAAATCTCCTCCAGAATTCTGTGTCTTACTTAAAGAGTCTACTGTCTCCCCCATCTATGCCAGCCATAAACATGGGCATAATGTTTGACTCCTCCTTTTCCTATGCCCCAAAGAATTAACAAAAGTTTTAATTTCTAAATATCTCTCAAATCCATCCCAGTCCTGTCTCTCCTGCCATTATTATTTTTGCCTAGACTGTTGTAATAACCTAAATGGTGTTCCCTCCAACAATTTCACCACAATCCAATTTATTCTCCATGCTACAAGCAGAGATCAGTTTTAAGACTAGAAATTGGATCATCTCACATCTCAGTTTGAAGACTTTCAATGGTTCCTCATTGTTCAAACTTCTTTGTTATTGCTTACAACGTCTTACATGATCTGACCATCTCTTGGTTTTCCAGATCTGACCATCCATGTTTTCACCCATTCCTCTTAACCAAGCACCAGGTCACTAGGTCATGTTGAACATTTTTCCCTCTACACATTGTGTATTCTCTTACTTCTAGGACTTTGTATGTACGAGGGAACCTTCTCACCCCTACATCGTAAGGTAAGCACCACCATCACAGCACCCATTTACATTTGTAAAACTATGTCTAAGTACCTATTTGTTTCTCTGTGTCATTTCTACAATCCTTCAAGACTTCAGGATCTGGAGAACGGAACCCATGCCTTTCATATTCATCCTGTATTCTTGATGCTTACCTTTCTATCTAGAGCACATTAGGCATCAACATATTGGAATACATTTTAAATTTTAGAGTAGTTTAGATTTACAGAAAAGTTACAAAGATAATTCAGAGTGTTCCTGTATTGGCATCTAGTTTCTTATGTTAATATGAACATTTGTCACAACTAATGGGCCAACATTGATACCTAATTAACTAAAATCCATGCTTATTCAGATTTGCTTAGTTTTTACCTAATGTTCTCCTTCTGTTCCAAGATCCCATCCAGGATACCACATTATAATTAATTGTCATATCTCCTTAGCCACTTCTTGGCTGTGATTGTTTCTGGGACTTTTCCTGTTTTTGATGATCTGGAGATGTTACAGAGCACTGGTTAGGTATTTTGTGTAATATCCATCAATAGGAGTTGGTCTGATATTTTTATTATGATGAGACAGGGATAAAGGTTTGGAGGACAAAGACCATGGAGGTAAAGTGCCATTTTCATCCCAGCATATCAAGAATGTACTCTGTCACCATGACTTATCACTGTGATTCGAACCTTGATCACCTAATTGAGATAATATTTGTCAGGTTTCTTTCCCCCTTCCCACACTATACCCAGGCAGTCACTATGTCCAGACTCCATTGAAGGGATTAAGAATTCCACTCCAGCTCCTTGAGGGCAGAGTATCTACATAAGTTATTTGGAAGTCTTTTGTTCAGGAGGTTGATATAGTATTCTCCATTTATATATTTATTCAGTCATTTATTTATTTCAGTATATAATCATGGATACTTATTTCATACTTTATGGTATAATCCAATACTATATTAATTACATTCCACATATTGTCCCAGGGTTGGCCATCAGGAGTCCTTTTGGTTAGGTCCTGTGTTTATTGGACATCGCCTTCACTGTCTGCCTTTTGAGCACATTCTGACTTTCTGGTACAGCAAGACACATCAGGCTTCCCTGCCCTATCCCTAGACTCAGCCACTCCTCCATATTTGAGAATATTTTGGCAACTATAATCTGGGTTTTAGGTAGACACTAATGCTTTTTAGTTAAAATTTGGATTCATTTTTAAAAGCCACAAAAGTACAAAGAGTAATATATATTCCTACTACATAAAAAGGACGCAAGTTGTTTTTGCCTTTATTTTCCTTGGGATATGTTTTAAGAAATAAAATGCTTACCAAGTTGAAGGTCAGTTTTTTTCTTCCCCAATCCTAACCCTCTCCCTGCCCTTCCAGAAACAACCACAATCTTTAATTCATGTGTACACTCCCCCCCCACCCAAGCATGCATGGAGTATTTACAGGAAAAAAAAATATGTCTTAAAGAAAAGACTTGATTTTGGGGTTGAGTTGCTCACATTTCTGAGCTGTTCTAGTTGGTAGTTGTGTCTCTTCCCTCAGCCATTTGTCCATACACTCAGTTCCTTGTATTGCCATTGCAGCTGGTGTTCCATTTATCACCCCTCCTCTTCAGCAGCGTCTCTCCACTATTGTCTTCAGCCTCTCCCTTCTCTAGGCTGTTTCATCCCCACTTTGTAGGCAGCTTCTGCTGTCCTCCTTATAAGAAGGAAGAAGACCAATAACCTGGTATTATAGACTTTATGAAAGCAAATTGTAAGGTGGAAAGTGCTAGACAAATATAAGACCTCACTGTTCTGGTTAGAGTGCAAAAAAAAAAAAAATAAAAATGGGGGTGGTGGAATATGGAGCATATTGTTCACTTGTTTGGAGTAATTGGCTCTTTAACAACTATATTTTAAAGACATCACCAGCTGCTTCTAGTTATTTTTCAATTGTACTTCTGAAAGGTTGAGGCTGCCAGATTTCAGACCATCGGATATGTGGAAATCAGAATAATGTTATGGTTCTTCGTTTTTGAAAAATAAAGACTCTTCTTCCAAATGTAGAAATAAATACTCTTCTTCCAAAATAGAGAAAAAGTTTACTATTGCAAAGATAGCTGATGAAACTAATAATTTCTCCAGAAAGTGACTTAAAATGAAGGGCCAATTGTTAATGATAAAATGAAAGGCTTTAGCTATAATCTCCATCCATAGAATTGAATTGCTTTGTGGGCAGTTGGGTTGACAATCTTCTGGGTGCCATATAATATTGTCTGCTTACTAAGGTAAGCAGAACTCTGGGAGTTAGAGTTTCTAGCACTCTTAATAGTAAACTAGGGGCCCAGTGCACAAAAATTTGTGCACTCAGGGGGGTCCCTCGGCCTGGTCTGTGCTCTCTTGCAGTCTGAGACCCCTCGGGGAATGTCCACCTGCTGGCGTGCCTGGCCAGCCTGGGTGAGGGGCTGATGGCTGTTTGCAGCCTGGCCAAGCCCCCCAGTAGGAACCCTTTCCTCATAGGGGTGTGGCCAGCCTGGTTGAGGGGCTGAGGGTTGTTTTCAGGGTTCGGGTCCTTACTGAAGTGCCTGGCCAGCCTGGGTGAGGGGCTCAGGGTTGTTTTCAGGCTGCCTACAGCTCCCATTGACCCAACGTCCCAGCGAGGCTGGTTGGAATCAGGTTTCTGGGGTTTATTTATCTTCTATAATTGAAACTTTGTTCCCTTGAGCGGAGGCCTAGTCAGGCAACAAAGCCTCCTATTTGCTTCAGCTCTGTGGCTTCTATAATTGAAACATTGTTGCCTTGAGCAGAAGCCAGGCCAGCCTAGGCAGGCAGTTTCAACTCCATTGCCAGGGCAACGGAAGCCTCCTGTTTGCTCTAGCTCTGTGGCTACCAGCTGCCATCTTGGCTGGGTTAATTTGCATACAGCCGCTCTGGTTGGCTGGTGGGCGTGGCTTAGATGTATCAGAGTGATGGTTAATTTGCATATTACTCTTTTATTAGATTAGATATATCTATTTTCTCTCCACAGCTTGCACTTATTTTTGACAAAGGCCAATTGGAAAGCAGTTACTTGAGGATAGTTCGGATAACATCTGGATAAGCAGAACAGGCACAATGAAGCACTTCCTGAGGTAAGCATTTCTGGTTTCCCCGATGAGCCCTCTAAAATGAGAAACTTCTTCTCCAGTTAGGACAATATTTTTGTTCACCGTTTGTGAAATGGTAACCATGTCTCACATTGTACTTCAGCTAAGAATAATTTGGTCAAAGATTCCTTTGCCAACTCTATGTGCACATTGATGCTAAAAGGAACATTTACAAGTGGTAGATTACGAGCAATTACAAGAGAGTATGGGTGCACACGCGCAGGCAGGAAGAATTTTGGACAGCCTTGATGCTTATATCTGGAAGAGTGGTATGCTGCTGGCCTTTAAGTTGAGGTCTGGGGATTGGTAGTCAAAGAATCAATATAATTTGTGTACAATCATTTTCCTGAAATAAGTAATTTTAAATATCCCTTCTTTTCAATTTTGGTTGTCTGGCCAATTCATACAGGCATTTTCAGATAGTCCTTTTTGGTAAAAATATATATTCCAAGTTTCGCTCTTCCTGTCTCAGTAATGTCCCTGAAATCTGCATGAATTGTTGATTCCCTGAACACTCTGCTGTAGAGAGCACTGTGTACGTTGATATGTTTTGGGGATCTTGTTTTGTTTTGAAAGCCATTAGGCTTGACCAGTAATTATTTTCAGGAGTATTGACTGTCATTTACAATACATTAATGGAATTCTTGAAGAAATTTTACATCATATTCAAACATGACAAAAGTAATGTCAGCCAAGCTCTGAAAATTAGAAGATAAAACACACTTTCCCTCGAGATGGTGGCTTACCTCTGTACACATCCTTGTCCCTTGATTTGGCTTCTTTTCTCTGAAAAATTAGCCGGCTTGCTTCCTTTAGGAAACTTAATTCTTTCAGTGGCTGCCATTTACAATTTTCTGGTCCCCACTGGTGTTGTTCACACCATTGTTTCTGGAGCACGGAGGTCGAGTTGTGTGGGAGTCATTGTGTTCTGCTGCAGATACTGATGTTTACTGGATCCTACAACTGTGAAAACCTCCCTGGAGGTCACTATTAAACTGCTCACAGGCATTAACATTTATAGGCATACTGCTCCCCCTGTTTATCTTGGCCGACTCAAAAGATAGCATTTGAAAAATCACTAGATTTGCCAGCAAAGTGTTTGATCTGATACATGTTTTGGGTTGCCATGGTAATAAACCCATCTGTTTCCACATTTTGAAAAAGTGGTACTTATGAATCCCTCCTGAATATCTCTTAGGGTGGAATAATATTAACAGAAAGCTGTAGTGTGAGATGAAGCTGACATCAGGAGCTGCTTTTGTGAAAGGGGTGGCAGAAGTGCTCAGGTTTGTGCCAAGACTGGATTTCTTCTTCACTCTCTTGCTGGTTTTAGAAAAACTTGAGTAGCTTCAAAACCAGCCATTTTAGGGAAAATAGAAGCATTAATGTCTGTTAGATTTTTGTTCAATTGAATAGGTGTAACATTGTGTTTGGTGCAGATGATCACATTTTAAAACTAAGTTGTATGTGATGATTTAGAACTGGTATGGGTAAACTCTACCACTGTAATTTCACACAGACGAGCTCCGAGGATAATGGAACCAGCACATCCCTGTCAGTTGTGTGTTCTGATGCAAAAGTTTCTCTTTTAAGTTGGCATATATATTTTATAAATATGACTTGATATTGATTATTTATGTGAAACTGAGTCTCAGATAATAGATTACACACCAAGAAAGATATTTGAGGATTTTCATTGACCATTGGTTTTGATAATAAAAACAAATTCAATCATTGCCCATCCTTAGTTGATTTTTGCTTTTGGCTTTAGTTTTTGCTTTGAATGCTTTTATTAAGTTATAATGAGTATGTATTCAATGTATGTTAATGTTTATGGAATTTGGAAAGCTAAGAGGGCAGAGTAATAATCCTGCATTACAACGCTATCAGATCATTTAAACTGCCTTTTATTCCCTGTAGTCTGTGCCCACAGATGTTGGACAATTTAGAAGTCTTTTTATTTGAACCAAAGAGAAGGTTATGTACACATTGCCTGAATAAATCAGGTATTAATTCCTGAGCTCAACAAATATGTAGAATAAGGAGTTGATTTTCATTGAGAAAAATTCAGCATTATTTAAAAGTTCCCAGAGTTATTGATTTGTCAACTTCTGTATTGCTGTAGAATGAAATGCTTCATGTACAGTCTCAGAAGAAATGAGGTTAACCATAAAGAATCCAAGTTGAGGGAAAGAATGGATTTTAATCCACATTTAAGATACATGGGACCCACACTGCTCTCTCTAGCTCATTGTTACCATCAACTGTATTAATGGTGTAACTACTCAGAGCATAAAGGAGTGAGGAAATATTTGATGTTTGTTTTTAAGAAATTACATGAGAAGTTAGAAATAAATGCTATAGATTAGTACATTCAACTGAAGGATATGTTTTAAATTGAGAGTAGATATGGGATATGATATAAGTACATCATTGTCACCAAATAATGACTCTTTCCAAGGTCTGCATTAAAAGAAAGCCAGGGATTAAATGGAGAAGAAAGTGTGTCTATGTTTTATCAGAGAAAGAGAGGGCACTTTCTGAACCCCAAATAGAACTGAGGCTTAGGATTTAGTTTATATATTATACTAGTATTTCATTAACTTTAATTTAGTTGGTATGTATAATAAAGAAGGCCTAAGACTTGGACTGAAGATCTGTTGCCTTGCTAGGATTTACTTGTTGAGATGATATTTTTAAAGTTATCAGGCATTATTAATTTTGGAATTTTCTACTACAGGGAATCTTTTAAGGCACCCCATGTAAATAATTGCTTTCAACGTACCCGGCCTCAGGATCTCAGTGTCTTGGCCATGAACTTCATTGCATAGTTTTCTTCCTGAGACAGGAGAGAGGAGAGGAAAGTGTCTGCCAAACTTAAACCTCCACAGGAGACACTTTGAGCAGCACAGCAGAATTGCACCCAAGTTCAGGCTGTGAAGCAATTGAGAGGGAAAAAGTATTTAACACTATAATTGAGTAAATAAAGGCTTTCAGTGAGCAAAAATATCTATAAATTGGGTTTTATATACAGGTCATTCACACCTAATTAATATATTGGTCCACTAACTGATTTAGCCACATTTTAAATTATTTTCTATTAATAACAATTGTGATTATACAGAATTAATATCCCATTTTACAGTGCAGAGCATGAAGGCTTGACAAAGTTAAGTTCCTCATAAGGGCACACTGATATTTGGATACGTGTCCTGAATGGGAATCGAACCCACCACCTTTGGGTGTACAGGATGTACAGGATGACCACTCCAACCAACTGAGCCACACCAGCCAGGGGCACACGGATATTTGAATGCAGGCCTATGACTTTCAAGCTGTTTCTCATAGTTTCTGCATTGTGTTACTCCTTCGGTGTGTGTCTACTGTGAGCCTTTGTGAGTGATACAAAAGTGAATATGAGGTCGTCTGCTCCCAAGTAACATATCATCCGGTGAGGAGCTGAGGCACACATGGGCAAAACTAAGATAAAAAAGGAATGTGCTCAGTTACATGCTACAGGCATTTTGTGACAGGAATGCCTTCACTGGGGTGAGATTGAGGAGAAAGGAGAACTATCTTATATAATAAAAGGCTAATATGCAAATTGACACTAACAGTGAATGACCGGGAATGACCAGTTGCTATGATACACACTGACGGCCAGCAGGCGGACGCTCAATGCAGGAGCTGCCCCTTGGTGGTCAGTGTGCTCCCATAGGGGAAGCTCTGCTCAACTACAAGCTGGGCTGATGGCTGCAAACGCAGCGAAGGTAGCAGGAGCCTTTCCTCAGCAGCGCTGAGAATGTCCAACTGCAGTGTAGGCCCAATTCCCCAGGGAATGGGCCTAAGCTGGCAAGTGAACATCCCCTGAGGGGTCCCATACTGTAAGAGGGCACAGGCTGGGCTGAGGGACCCCCCTGAGTGCATGAATTTTTGTGCATTGGGCCTCTAGTTTTTAAATAAGGATAGAGAGTAGAGGAGCTAGAGAAGATACTGTGAACAAAGCCCAGAAAGTTTGACCAGCTGCCACAAGCAGCAGGTGGTCCAGATGTGTTGGCTGTTGACCCTGTGTAGGGTGGGCAGATGATAAGCTGCCAAGCTAAAGTTAGGGACAGTTCTTGGGCACCTTTGCAAGCATGGAGTAAAGCAGCCCAAAACCATGGTAACATTTTCACTCAAACCTAAAGTAGACCTCAAAGAGAAGGGAGAGTCAGACGAAAAATCTCCTTCCCTTGCAACACGTATCTAGCCTTCCCTTAGAGCTAGAAAACTAGGCCATTCCCTTCACCTTACAGACGGAAAGGCAGAGATCCAGAAGGGCAGAGGGGCCTGTTTAAAGTCAAACAGCCCATTGTAGCAAATGGACACCAGACTTAAAGTCAGATTTCCAGACACGTCCCTTTTTAGCTAGGCAGTACTTCCATTCAGCATCTACCAATTTCCAGTGCTCCAGAGGTGCCAAATGTGCAGAGTCATGTAGATGTCCCAGAATTTGATTACCACCACTTGAGGCATTGACTGGGCTTATCAGATGTAGAAGCTAAATCCTGAAAAGGGGTTTACAGCCTGAATATCCAAATACCACTGTCACTGTAGTCTGGTGTGTTTAGCTATAGTTTTTTCATTTTTTAAGATACACATGTACATATCCTATTTAATAAAGAGGTAATATGCAAATTGACCATCACTCCAACACACAAGATGGCTGCCTCCATGTGGACACAAGATGGTCTGCAGGGGAGGGCAGTTGGAAGGTACCAGCCCTGCAGGGGAGGGCAGTTGGGGGGGGGGGGGACTCAGGCCTTCAGGGGAGGGCAGTTGGGGGAGACCAGGCCTGCAGGGGAGAACAGTTAGGGGTGACCAGGTTGGCAAGGGAGGACAGTTAGGGGTGGCCAGGCCAGCAGGGGAGGGCAGTTAGGGGCAACCAGGCTGGCAGGGGGGAGGGCACTTGGGGGCAACCAGACCAGCAGGAGAGGGCAGTTGGGGGCAATTGGGCTGGCAGGGGAGCAGTTAGGTATCAATCAGGCTGGCAGGGAAGTGGTTATGAGGTGACCAGGCTGGTAGGTAGAAGCAGTTAGCGGCAATCAGGCAGGCAGGCAGGCAAATGGTTGGGAGCCAGCAGTCCTGGATTGTGAAAGGGATGTCTGACTGTCCAATTAAATGGGCAGTTGGACATCCTTCGAGAGGTCTCAGATTGGAGAAGGTACAGGCTGGACTGAGGGACACACACACACATACACACACCCCTGTGCACAAATTTCATGCACCAGGCCTATAGTCATGTACATAAATGCATACATAAATATACATATATACATATATCTATATATACAAATGCCTGAGCAACTGTTTGACTAGGGTAAGGGAGTTGTTTATGCAGTATACACACAAATACACTTATACTTACACATACATGTATTTTAACTTACTTTGTTCCTTGCATTAAAAAAAATACTTTCCACAGCTTTGTTGAAATAGGTTAACGCCACAGGAGTCCTCAAACTACGACCCATGGGCCACATGCGGCCCACCGAGGACATTTATCCGGTCTACCGGGTGTTTTTGCTACCTTGTTTTTTTACTTCAAAATAGGATATGTGCAGTGTGCATAGGAATTTGTTCATAGTTGTTTTTTTTTTTTTTTTTAACTATTGTCCAGCCCTCCACAGTCTGAGGGACAGTGAACTGGCCCCCTGTTTAAAATGTTTGAGGACCCCTGGCAATGCATAGTTTTCTAGGCAATATTCTGTGACACACCTGGGCCTGCCTATTGCCATCAAGCTGCCATCAGTGATCCATTTAAGGCTTGATCATCAGCACACAGCTTTTATGCCCCTTGGTTTTCCCTCAGCTTTTCAGGGGCAACTCTCTGACACCTCACTGTTCATTCAGCTCCTCATATAGAGCAAGAGATAAATGAAAGCCCTGGACATTCAGTACATATTGAGTTTACATTTCATTCATTTAACTTTTGTATTTTTCACTTTTGCTCTGAAGTGAGTAAGGCATGCTGAATTTCCTGTTGTGCTTGCCTCCTTGTCAGGAAAATAAAGAATTGGCTTTACTGTCCCATCTCAGATGAAGGTACTTTCTCTCTGCCTCTCTAGCACTCTAAGCAATTTCTTTTATAGAATTATCATACTAATTTTTTACTTTATGTTTTTATTGTCATTTTCCTTACTAGATTATAAGTTCCTTGTGGACAGGGATGGCATGTGGTTGCAGTGAAATTATGTTCTTGACCCATTTTTGCTTTTTCCCTTACATAAAACCCACATGTTTTCCTACTGTACTATACACCAGTCTTCTCATTTTTTATTTGTTCACTTTAGTGAAGGAATAAGTAAAGTACCTTTCAATGATCACTTTTAATTTTTCTACAGTACTTTTAAAAAATCTCTCTTTCAACTACTCTAGGTCTTTAACTCAACAGAAATTAATTTTTTATTCCTAATCCTATCTAATAAAAGAGTAATATGAAAATTAGACATCACTCTGTCACAAAGATGGCCACCCCCATGGCCACAAGATGGAGGCACCCATACCACATTCTATCTAATAAAAGAGTAATATGTGAATTAGGCATCATTCTGTCACAAAGATGGCCACCCCCACAGTCACAAGATGGCCAACCCCATAGCCACAAGATGGCGGCACCCATAGCCACATTCTCTCTAATAAAAGAGTAATAGGCAAATTAGGCATCACTCTGTCATAAAGATGGCCACCCTCATAGCCACAAGATGATGGCGCCCAGTCCAGCTCAGCCCTGCCACTGAAGTGGTCAGGCCTGTTAGGCAGGTGGCGGGGGAATCGGGGGACCCGAGGGGCAGAACAGGCAATCAGAGGGGGATGGGGGTCCCCTGCCCAGGCCAGAGGCCTTCACCAGAGGCCTCAGGCATGGGCAAGGGTGGAGCCAGTGATCAGAGGGGTGTGAGGGTTCCCTACCCAGGCATAAGTCCTGGGAATGGGCAAGGCCAGAGATCACAGGGGCCTGGGTTCTGCAGAACCAGCAATCAGAGGGGCAGGATCAGAGCCGGTGATCGCAGAGGCCTGGGGTCTGTGAAGCTGGCGATTGGAGGGGTCTGGGGGTCCCCTACCAAGGCCTGCATCCTTGGCCAGAGGTTACAGGCCTGGGCAGGGGTGGAGCTGGTGATTGGAGTGAATTACAGAGGAAACACCTCCTCTTACTGCTCATTGGCTAAGCTCCCTGTATGCCATTGGTAATATTCTTAGTAACTTGGGTAATAAGAATCCCTAAAGGTGATGTAGGGTTTTTCCACCACGCTCCTGGAGAAAAAAAATGAAGGTCCACTGCTGGAAGGCTAAGAAATGTCATATGCTGCCCTAGCCAGTTTGGTTCAGTGCATAATGCCTCAGCCTGCTGACTGCAGGGTCTGGGTTCAATTCTGACCAAGGGCATGTACCTAGGTTGCAGGCTTCTCCCTGGCAGGGGCCCAGGTCAGGGCATATGCAGGAGGCAACCAATCCTCTCACTTTGATATCTCTCTCTGTTTTTCCCTTCTCTTCTGCATTCTCTAAAAATCAATGGAAACTTATCATCAGGTGAGGATTAAAAAGAAAGAAAGAAATGTCATATCCTATGAAAGACACATCTTGAAAATGTCTAAAGAAAGTTATCATTTCTTCATGGTGAAGGGACTGGAGTCTGTGTTGATGAAAACACGTTGGTGGCTGCAGTGACTGGCAGTGGCTGCAGCAGTGGGATGATGGGGCTGGTGGCTTCCCAATTAGCCTGAACGCCTCCCACAAAGGGAGGCCAGACTGTGGCTTAGGCCTGCTCCCCAAGGGGAGCAGGGAGCGGGCCTAAGCCATTAGTAGGACATCCCCTGAGGACTCTCAATATGTGAGAGGGGGCAGGCTGGGCTGAGGGACCCCTCCACCAGTGCACAAATTTCGTGCATTGGGCCTCTAGTTATACATATAATTATGTAGTGTAGCTATAATACTAAAAGGCCTACTGCTCATCCTCTATAGGAGATTTGGGGCTTATGATGGATAATGTCTTTCCTTTATTTATTTATTTATTTATTTATTTATTTATTTATATAAATATTTATTGTTGAGAGTATTACAGCTATCCCTTCTATTTCTCCATTACCCTCTCCACCTGATTCTGGTCTTGCCTCTGGCCTTTACCACTTTGTTGTCTGTGTCCATAGGAATGCATATATGCTTATAAGATCTTTGGTTAATCTCTTCCTGCTCTCCCCTCCCCCCTTCTCTCTGCGATTCATCAGTCTGTTCCATGTTTCCATGGTTCTATGCCATGTTTCCATGCCTCTGGTTCTATTTTATTCATCAGTTTATTTTGTTCATTATGTTTCTTGTTTGTTTATTTTGATTTTTAGATTCAATTGTTGATAGATATGTATTTATTGCTATTTTATTATTCATATTTTTCTTCCTCATCATCCTCCTTTTCCCTCTTCCTCTCCCTTTTCTCTCCCTCTCCTTCTCCTTCTTTTTAAAGAATACCTTCAGCATTTCATGTAATACTGGTTTGGTAGTGATGGACACTTTTACCTTTTTCTTGTCTATGAATCTCTTTATCTGACCTTTAATTCTAAATGATAGCTTTTCTGGGTAGGATAATCTTGGTTGTAGGTCCTTGCTATTCATCACTTTGAGTATTTCTTGCCACTCCCTTGGCCTGCAAAGTTTCTGTTGAGAAATCAACTGACAGTCATATGAGTGCTCCCTTGCAGAAAACTGCTTTTCTCTTGCTGCTTTTAAGATCCTCTCTTTGTATTTAAATCTTGGCATTTAAATTATGATGTGTCTTGGTGTGGTCCACTTTGGGTTCCTCTTGTTTGGGACTCTATGAGTTTCCTGGACTTATAAGTCTATTTCTTTCAGCAGGTAAGGGAAGTTTTCTGTCATTATTTCTTCAAATAAGTTTTAAATATCTTGCTCTCTCTCTCCTCTCCTTCTGGCAATCTCATAATATGAACATAGGTATTTATAGATTTATTTAATATTTCGGTTCTTTTTAAAATATTTTTATTTACAACCAAAGTTTATACTTTAGATTACAATTAAATATTTTTTAAATGTCAGTGTAATGTGTTTGCTGCTTCCTTTTTAAATAAGTCAATAAAAATATCCGAGTACCCCAAAATAACTGATTTTTTAAAAATAAATCTTGTAAAGTGTATATATTTAAACATCAAAATTTTAATTGAATTGTGATGTCATTAATAAATTAAGAAAAACCTGTGCGTCTTTGTCTTTGAAAGAAAAACGATAAGCTGATAATTAGATTTTGTTGTCCCACAGTCAGCCAGTGCTCCCTAATTCCTCAGATAAAATTTGCCTGGAATGTAAAAATAGTGCCCTTTGCTATAGCAATGGAATTTGGAATAGTATCAACCCATGATGGGTTTACACCCACCACTTTTCAAAGGCAATGTGATCTCTTCAGATAAAGAATAATGGCAAAGAACGAAGGGCCCCACACTGCCGAGGCACTGGGCTCTGGTCACGGGGCACTGCCTCTCAGCTGCTCATTAAAGAAAATATACTCATTTTTCTAGAGACACACAAATGGTTTCTTTGTGTGATTTCACAGTTCTAGTTCATGTATCAAGTCCTCTGCAGCCTCTCTTTCTAGTAGGAAGCTCATTATACAGAGAATCCCATTTTCTAGGCCAATTGGCAAGTTAATTTCTAATTGATGGTCAGTGCCCCTGATCAGAAACTGTAGTAGAGCAACTGAAAATTTTCTGAAGTAAAATGTTGATATATTTGACTAAAAAAACAAAATTAGGCTTTTATCAAAAGCAACTGAAAAATTTTTATTGTCATTTTAAAAAATTGATGAAAAAATAAAAATTTTAAAGTCAATAATAGAATAGTAAATGTTTTTAAAGTGCATGAAATGCTAGAAATGTTGAGCAATTTGCTATTGTTGTTTTTAAAATATATTTTATTGATTTTTTACAGAGAGGAAGGGAGAGGGATAGAGAGTTAGAAACATCAATAAGAGAGAAACATGGATCAGCTGCCTCCTGCACACACTCTACTGGGGATGTGCCTGCAACCAAGGTACATGCCCTTGACCGGAATCGAACCTGGGACCCTTGAGTCCACAGGCCGACGCTCTATTCACTGAACCAAACCAGTTAGGGCTTGCTGTTGTTCCTTATGTCCATTTAGATGAAAAGTGTTTCGTTCAGGAAACCGTGGTTTGAACAAAGAACTGTGTTTATTTTGTACTTTTTCTTCTTCACCAATAGTGTACTTCTTATTTATTACAGGATTTCTTCAAGCAAGAATTAACTTTCATTAACAAATTCATTGAAAGTTTTCAAAATAAACCAGTTTTCTCTTATTATTCCAAAAGAAGACGTCAGAGTCACAAACTTAAGATGATGAAGTAGTGTTGCATTACAGGTACCCACACCCCTCACTCCACAGGCAGGAGGCCACTTGGTGCTAGGTGCATCTCCTATTTCAGAAGCCCCACTCCTGCTGAGAGGGTTCTTCTAACAAGGCACAAGACAGGGACTTGCTTTTACTTGATAGCAGAGATATGATCCATTTTGAATAATTTACATTGGGTGGCTATTCTAGTTCAAGCTAGAAAATGAACGTTCAGTAATAAACGTGATCATAATGGTCTTTAAGAAGCATACTGCTGTGAACTCAGCCATAAACCCCACTCTGCAGCATAGATGAGAGTCAGATAAAATACTGGAAACAGAAAATGTTTAAATAAGTTTTATTGTTAAATCAGATTCTTCCAGAGCTTAAGCAAGTCATTTAAGTTACTGTCATTTTCCTTATTAGACTATCAGTTCTTCCTGCAGTAACTCCTTTCGGAACACCACTGAAAAAGCTGTGATAAAAAATAGAAACAAATACCAAAAAATTCTGTGCGTGTAGTTCTTAAAAATAGGAGATGGTGATCAATCAGTATGTTCTCCTCATAGTCTTGAAAATTTGGCTGTTATTCCGATAAATGTAGCACAGTAGTGGTTGAGAATCCTCCATCAGAACTGAAAAAACCAAGTCTAGTATTATGAAGAAAAAGAGCAAAATATTCCCCTAATTAAAACTAAGTTGATTAGTTTGATGATTCGGAACAGGAGTTAAAAACAAGCAGAGCTCCAAATCCCCGAGCAAGGGTTTCAGATGGTAGAGAGGGTGTGTCTGTAATTCTTTTTTAAAAATATATTTATTGTGGAAAGTATTACACATGTCCCCCTTCCTCCCTCCATTGTAGTTCTTATTCTACCAGTAAGAACAGAAAGATAGGAATAAAGAAAGCACATGGGAACTGCCTCATAGATACACTTGAGAAGTCTCCACTCGAGGCATGCCAAAATAAGGAGATGAGGAAATTAAGAGGAGAAAAGGTACTATGAACCCATCCTTAAACTCAGATGAGTATCAGACCTACCTTTCCTTCCTTCCTTCCTTCCTTCCTTCCTTCCTTCCTTCCTTCCTTCCTTCCTTCCTTCCTTCCTTCCTTCCTCCCTCCCTCCATTCCTCCCTCCCTTCCTCCCTTCCTATACCAACCACTGATTAGCTTAAGAGCATTTAAAGATCCACTTCTTTCATTTCTTCCTTTTGAGGGTAGACATGCCAAACCAATTTAACGTTCTCACAAAATATTTAATTATGTTTACTGTTCTCCTCTGAACCTTCAGCAGTTTTTCCATAAACTTTACAATGTAGGGACTTAAAATAGATCCAAGAATTTAAAAAGTGAGTTCCTTGTTGACCAGGAGGTCATGGTTCCATTCCTGGTTAAGGCACATGCCTGGGTTGTGGGCTCGATCCCCAGCAGGGGGTGTGCAGGATGAGAATCAATGATTCTCATCACTGATGTTTCAATCTCTCTCTCTCCCTCTCCCTTCCTCTCTGAATCAATAAAAATATATTTTTTTTCAGAAAGAAGTGAGCTCCTGGCAGCACTTTATGGTGAAAAACAGCCAATCTGAGATGCTCTTAAGGAGGTTTTGCTCCTCTGGTCCTTTCATGAGGAAGCAAGCTGTTATCAAAATAAGTCTTCCAAAGAAAGGGACAGCCCTGGCATTTCCATCTCTGACCAGGCATTAGGTTTAGGATCTAAATGCAAAATACATTATATTTGTCAAAACATTGTTTGATCAATAGTCTGGCTTGAAAAAAATATATAGTTTTTAACATACCAGGAAAATATAGTGCCTGGCATAGCAAGCTGACCTTTTAATGAAATATTTGTGGGTATGTTGGCCCATTAGAAAAAGAAGAAAAAAAAGAAAAAGAAAAACTATATCCTTGATAATAAATAGCATTATCAGAACTACTGGCCTAGGAATTATGAAAGGGTAAGGAAGCAGTGTATAAATCATTTCATAATTGAAATGGGTTTTTCTCTTTCATGCTTTGTGGTGGTGGATATGTGATTATGTGAGAGGCATGTGGTACACCTCACATAGTGGTGAATCCTAACAAATGATGAAGCATCTCTAACCTCTCCCTGAAGCTTTCCAGTGGGTTTTCCTGACTTTGACAACTTCAGCATCCTCAGGGGAGTTAGAAAAAAAAAAAAGATAAAAGCAAATAGAGAAGAAATTTCTCTTCTTTTATGTAAGGCTATCTTCATGCAAAAAACAGTTCCCCAGGCATATTCTTCTCATATTCAGAGAGGCCAGGGGGTTATAAGTCACTCCATATCTGGATATTTTCTGTCACCTGGGATGACACTTCGAGGTCTCAAGCCACATTTTTGTATAGATCTGCTGGAGAAGTTGTACGGGGAAAGCTTTCTGCAGTTTAATGTGAACTATAAGAGGGTCTGGTAGCTTGTACCCTCAGTAGGGTGAGTACAGGGATTCACCTTAAATAGTAGTCAGAACTCTTCTCTAGGAAGACTTAGCACTCCAAGAACCTGATTATCACGGAGTCTGACACGAACTTAAAAGGCTTCATTTGAGGAGCTGGCCCACATTCTAGGCAAACTGCACTGGAAACTGCACATAACACCATAAGGACAGATATCACAGGAAGCTTTTTATACTTGACTAATAATAGAATGATGCCAATCAGCAGTTAATATCATTGCCGTTTGGCTGGTGACCAGTTCACAGAGATGGTGCTTTATCTTTCTCTCGGGCATAGCTATCCAGTAGTTGGAAAAATGAAAAACTTTTCCAAGAGAGTAAATGGAGGTTTATTAAATTTCTAGTTAAAATGTTCTAAATTTTTTTTTAGGATTACTTTTTATTCTTGGAAGCTGATGACCTAAATCCTAATAGATCTTGGAACATATTTAACTAAAACAGTTGAATTTCAGACTTCACATCACAGTAAATTTATTTTTTGTCTTTTAGCAGAATCTGACTCCTCATATAAATTTTATGTACACTTTTATAATGGCTTTGGTGATAATTTTATACACTTTGATTGTTTTTGTAGCTTTATAAAAATTAAAATAACATATACTCCTTATAGAAAAAATGAAAATATACTTAACCAAAAAAGAAAATAAAAATTACTCACAATTTTATTATCCAGAAATACCACTGTTAACAATATTGTTGTGTATCCTGCCATTCTTTTTCTTCTTATTTATACAACACCATTAAACATTTTTGTTTATTTTTTAAATAAAATATAGATCATCCCCTATCAATTCCTTTCTAACTTCTTTTTATTTGATAAGCATATTATGAACATTTTCTCATATTAGACATTCTAGAACATACTTTTATTGCCTACAGAGGATTCCATTTTGTTATTTTAGTATAGCAGTTTGGTTTCTTCTACTGTTTCCTCCATCTTCTTTGCATTTATATGATACTAGAGGCCCAATGCACGAAATTCATGCAAGCGGCTCAACCCTTGCCACCCTGGCTTCAACCAGAAGGTCATTCTGCAGTTTAGCCATCCAGTCTAATTAGCATATATGCTTTTATTATTATAGATAGATCCTATGCTTTTGTTCAAGTTAGCTGGCCAGAGCAATTGAACAAAGGGAAACTTGCTCAAGGTGTTAGTTCATATTCAGGGATGAATCACATCATTGAGGCTATTGGTTAACTACTGTAATTTATGTGAATGATCCTGGATCACCTTATGTTAGAACTGGAGGGAATTAGTGAATATTGCAGAAGAAACATCTTTTAAAAATGCCACTCATAGGAAGTAATAAAAATATTCCTGCCTACTAGGACCACATAATATTAAGAAAAGATGATTGAATATAACTTTCTGGCTCTGAGTCCTCTTTATTTCTATAGCTTGAGTCATTTTGAGGCTTTGAACAGTACCATGACATAGTAGGCACCGACATTAAAAATAAAAGTCAGCATAAAACACAAATTCACCTGCCAGAGACATTGTAAATTACTTCATAGTCTGTTGAGGTATTATTGGAGATAGGGTGTGCAATTAAGGAAACTTTATTTAGCAGGGGTCAAGGACAAACTTGTCATAAACGTTTAAATCAGAGGATGTTGAAGAACCAAAAGTCAGCATGCTTGTTCAGTGGCCCCTTCTGGCAAGTTCAAAAAGTGTTGGGATTGGTCAGCAGAGAGGACAGGCATCCACACAGGCAGGTCCTCAAGGAGGACAGCAGTACCTAAAGGAAAGCAGAGGGAAGGAGGAAAGAATATAAGCGGGGAAGAAATAAAGTGGAGGCCAAAAAGGGCAGTAAGGATGGGCTGGAGATGATCCAGGGCAAGCTGAGAGGCCGTCCACAGACTAGGCGAGGAGGGCAGTTGCCAGGATGTGTTCTTTCCTATTGTCTAAGGGAGAGACCATCTCTGGGTCCTGGTTATTTTAAAATGTGCAGATTTATTTAAAAATGTTTTTAAGTGCCTTGTGCTCAGGTAGTTGGGATATCAAATTTGCTAGAGTAGGGCTTTCTGGAGTTGCTGGCAGTCATAGTAAGTGTGTCCTCACAGACTGGGCTTCCCTTCCAATGGCGGGTTTGTAGCTACCTCAAATAACATAATGTGGGATTAGACAAATGAAGTAAACTTGGAAACCCAGACGTCTAATGGCTGATTTTCCTCTGCGCTTCTTTTCTTGCTGGTGGTGGCCGCTTCCTATTCTCTTCCAGAGTCCTAGCGGAAGGTGCTGTCTTTTTTCTTTGACAGAATGTTGATCCAGGTGTGCCTGTATTTTTACTGCACGTTTCTGTGGCGCTGCCTGAAATTTGTCATGAGGAAACTGACTGGAAGATGTGAACTGCAGCGGATCTGTTACAATACCAAGCCTGGAGCTTCTAGAACCATGAAGATCGGTAAGTGTGAGACAAAGAAGCAAGCAGAATGTAGGCTTGGTGTGACTGAGGATGCTATAGTTCAGAACAGTAATTTTAAACCACTTGTAAAGGATAATTTTTAATCACTTTTAAAATGATCTCTTTTATAGAAACATCATTGAGAGGTTCAAAAAGTAAGGTAAGTAAAATTGTTTCTATATTTTTCAGCAACTTTTCACTTGGAAGCTCAGGTCCATTATCAAAAAGTAAAAATTTGAAGAAACAAAATATACCATTAACTATAAAACTAATGAAAACTGAGAAGAAAGAATTGCCTTTACTTTTAATATGAACATAGCCACTGTATGTGAATTTTTAGGCAGATATAAGGTGCAGTTTTTACTTCGCTGTCAAATTCATCCTTTTTTATATCTCTTCCAAAATCATAAAATAAAAATAACTTGAAAACAGGAGAAGCATTAATTCCCTGGTGTTAATATCCAAAACAGGAGCAGCATTAATTCTCTGGCGTTAATATTCAAATCATTAACTTTATGCTCAAGATTTTTCAAGAAAATCAAAGTCACTATTCCAGTATTTATAGCACATAGTTAAGTATCCACATAAGAGATACAATTGGTTGTTTCTTTTTCTCAAGATTCTTTAATATTATTATTTAACTAGAGGCCTGGTGCATGAAAATTCATGTACTGGAGGGGGCATCTCTCAGCCTGACCTGCTCACAGTCTGGGAGCCCTCAGGGGCAGGAGGTGACCCAGCCATCAGGGGAAGGTGACCTCCCCATCATACCTCTGCTGCTGCCACTGCTCAAGCCTCAGCTGGCCCTGGTTACCTGAACCTCGGGCAGCCCTGGGCGGCTGGGCACCTGCCATTCAAGGCTTGCTGGCACCTCGGCCGTCAGCTAGGCCGAGGCTTGCCTACACCTTGGGCTGGTTCTGGGCGGCTGGGGGGCTGAGGGTGGGTCCAGCTGCACTGAGCACCTGCCACCCTCATCCCCACCTCCACCCCCAGCTGGGCTGAAAGGACTGTGGGACTATGGTGGGGCTGAGGGGACTGGGCGCTGCCATCTTATGGCTATGGGTGCCACCATCTTTGTGATGGTGTGATGGTCAATTTGCATATTCCATCTTTATTAGATGGGGCTAGAAGCCTGGTGCACGAATTCATGCACAGGTAGGGTCCCTCAGCCTGGCCAACTATTGGGGCCGATCGGGGTCGCAGGAGTTTGGCCAGCGAAAGGGGTGGGGCTGCAGGAGGTTGCCCAGTTGCAGGAGATTGCTGTGGGAGCACACTGACCACCAGGGGGCAGCTCCTGAATTGAGTGTCTGCCCCCTAGTGGTCAGTGCACATCATTGTGACCAGTTGTTCAGTCGTTCGGTCATTTGGTTGCTTAGGCTTTTATATATATTGAGTTTGGTATCCTTAAGACTATATCCCCTTTGTACTTCTCCCAATTGTATACATAGTGCCCAGTAACAACAGAAACCAGGTATGTTGAGGGAGAAAATGAAAATATAATATTTTAGTAAGTAATTTAAAACAGTTGAAAATGGTAAAACAAACAAACAAACAAACAAAAAAAAACCCACAACTTACTATTTCTGTTTTATGTTATTACCTTAATCAGGAAAAGTATACTACCCCCATCATGAAAATGTCAAATTCACTAGAATTCAAGTACTAAATAAATTTTTTCTTTAAGTTAGTATCTTCATGGAGAAGCTTTAAACAAATAATTGAAGCCCCTAAATAAATCCTGCTTAAGCCACTGGTGTTCATGACAAGGGAAATGACTGAAACATGTTTTCTAGCTATTGCAGACTTCAGTGAGTGTTCACCTTGATGCTATTGAAAAAACTATAGAAGACATCATGGAACTGAAAAAAATTAACCCTGATATAAATCCACAGTAAGAATTATGCTTATTATTTTGTATATATAGAACACAAGTCATAGCTTCATATTCATTATTTCTATAGCATGCTTGCTTGCTCTCTCTCTCTATCTACTTACTAGTACCTGTCTATCTCTTCACTTCCCCAAACCCCAATCATTTCTAATGTTTTGAATTTCAGATGAAGAATAAAGAAAAAGGTGCCATTTCTGTATTTGTAAATAGCAGCAACCTTGTACTGTGCTGTGATTTTTGCTTATGCTTTGAGATGCAATGAATGTAAGAAATATGATGATGGATACCTCTGGTATTAGCTGAAATAAAGGGGGCCCATTTATCAAGACATTCCATGCAATGCCCGTGTTTTACCCTACAGTCCAAGTTCAAATTGTAAATGTGCCTGAGCCGATTCTGCTGCATCAGTTCATGACAGGCTGAAAATCCAGGAGACAGACCCTACCTGCTTGTCAATAGGACAGGCATGAATATGAGACCTGTAGAAGACTTCTAACCTTACAGTTTAAAACACAAAGAGAGAGAGAGAGAGAGAGAGAGAGAGAGAGAGAGAGAGAGAGAGAGAGAGAGAGAGGGGAGAGGGGCATGTGTGGGAGGATAGTTTTTGTAAGAAGACGTTAGAACTTTGTAACTTATTCATCTCATCTTGGAAGTGTTAAAATGCATTTGGCAACGTACATGACATTTAAAATTGGTTTTATATATTCACTGGGAACAGAATTTTTTCAGTGAAAAAAATGAGCTAAGGATATTGGGTGAATAAATTCTGCATGCAGATATATTTAGAGACAGTTTAGGCAGGTAACTATCAAGCTGTCTTTTAGATATACATGAGAACTTCAGATGTTGTCTCTGAGAGAGGCTTTTCATTGCCAGCGACAGGGAGCTGTAGTCAAGGGAATTTCAGTCACTTTGCATATGTCTGTCTCTTGGAGGGATTCTAAGTACTAGCTAATTGGGGCTCATCACAAAACTCCATTTCCACGTGGTCTCCAAACCATTCTTCTGCAGACACCAGCTAATTAGCTGCCTTTTTCTTATTCAGCCATTAAAGGTGGTTTAATTATGCAGTAAATGTCTTTTTGAAACCTTTTGACATATATTTTCTATGGCTGGGAAGGTGATAATAAGACAATTTCTTTTAAATTAAGTTGAACAAAAAAATGTAAGACTACCATTAGGCATGAGGGATATATTAGACCTATAATCACATTTAGATGTTGGATTAGATTTAATAGCAAATCTTTTCTCTCTCTTCTATGAAAGATATATGTTTCACTCAGAAGCATTTTCTTGCCATCTGTTCTTTTGAAAAAAAAAAAAGAAGAAAAACCTTATAGGTAGGAGATTGTATTTTTACATCTCAATATGGATTTTGCTACTTTTTTTTCCCATAGATAGACATTGACAAAATGTGATTTTTAAAAATTTAAATAATTTTCTGGAAAAAAATCAAGAAATAGAGAGGGCTAGGGGAAATATTTTATAATTTATCAAGTCATTACTACTGTTAACCTCACTTTGGTTTTTCTTTTTGGCTTTTGTTTTTGTTAATCCTAACTTTTTCCACTGATTTTTTGAAAGAGTGGAGGGGAGGGAGGGAAGAAGAGAGAGAAAGAGAGAAACATTGATGTGAGAGAGACACATAAATTGGTTGCCCCCTGCACAGTGCATGACTGGGGCCAAGGATCAAACCTCCAACTCGGTGGCTATAGGAATCGAACCCATGACCTTTCGGCTCACAGGCCCATACTCTAACCATTTAGACACACTGGCCAGGGCCATCTCACTTTCTTTTAATTACTTGTTTTAGTTACATTTTTTCAAGTGCTGCTTAAGCTGCTGATAAGAATCACTACAGTAAAAATTGAACTGGCTTCGCAGTGGCCTCTCTCATTTCTCCCACTCTTTTTCCTTCAGAATTAGCTCTTTCAGTCCTGGGCTGGCTTCCTGGGGGCTCAGTGCCGCTGTTCACTTTTCCGAGAGTAAGATGTCTGATCTGGTTTTTGGTGCTATGGTAACAAGGGCCATTTAATTGAACATTCAATTTTATTTAAGTTTAGCATTCTGGGTTATCTTACATTGTTCTCTACATTTGGAGTAAGTATATAATCCTAAGACATAATTATCTATTGTCCCCAATTTTAGTCTTAACTTTCTATACATCTTATTCCCCCCCCCCAAAAAAAAAGGTGATGATAACACTGTCATCATGATTATAATGACCCTCACGAGAACAAAAATGTTAGTGAGTGAATTAGGAGTAGGAGTATACCAGAGAGTAACTCTAGGGTTAAATCATAGGAAGTTCAACTATTTTGACCCCAAAAGCTAATGGCTGTAAAAAATTTAACAGGAATAAGTCAACGTGAAATACCACCTTTAGATTTGAAATGCCATCAAATGAATGTAGGAGAATGATTTATGTGACAATAGTTAACATGAAACAAGAATCTTGGTGATTAGTTAGCCATCTATTTAATAAGCTTGCAGTGTTTTGTGACTGCTTAAAGAGACCCCATTTTACCTCTTAGGTTGTAGGAGAGAAAAACAGCAGCAGATCACAGGAAGTAATGACTGTGCATCACGCTTGCCAGACTGTTTTCTGTCCCGGTGACATGTTGTCATGGGCTGTTAAACAGTGTACATTCAGAGAAGACTGAACAAGATAGTAACAACTGGAAACCGTGTCACATGAGAAGGAATTGAAGGAACGGGGAATGTTTTTAAATACTGCAGATGCAACTAGAAGAAAGAATCACTATATCAAGATATATAGGCATGGTGGGGGAAACGTGGAAATACATTTGCTCAGAGAACAGAATTTGAACCACTTGGTAACAAGGAAAACAGATTTTGTTTCAGCCCAGAGAAAAGTGTTTCAGCATCTAGAAAAGTCAGAATAAAATGGCAAATCTTGTAAAATTGTGAGTTGCCTGTCTGTTAAGAATGCTCCCAAGCAGAAGTGTTTTGAACTTTTTTTTACTCCTAAGCCGCTGAGGGCTGTTTCTCCCACTGAGTCTGTACACCACACACACACTCTCTCTCTCTCTCTCTCTCTCTCTCTCTCTCTCTCTCTCTCTCTCTCTCTTCTGAAGTGTTCTGATATACCCATCTACTGGGGACTAAATGATTCCTAGGAACCCATTATCACCTATATTTTCGGCATCTCACTTACAAATCACCTGCATAAAGAGTGTCAGGCAGACTGAAGGGTTGTGGATTTGATTCCAGTGCAGGGCACCTACCTCAGTTGTAGGCTCAATCTGCAGTAGAAGCAAATAGAGGAGACAACCAAAGGATGTGTCTCTTTCACATTGATGTTTCTCTCTCTGTCTCTCTGCCTCCCACTCTCTCTCAAAATCAATGGAAAAATATTCATGGATGAGGATTAATTTCAAAAAAAAAATCCCTTGTTTCGTAAACCACATTGTTGCAACATAGCTTAAGAAAAGGCCAGAATGCGAGGTAAGTTTTAGCCAAGTTCTACAACTGTCCATGCAGATGCAGTAAGAAACTGTGCTTCTATTAGATAGATGCTATTTGGGCAGTTCCCTAAATATTAGAGAAATAGGACAAGTCCTGCTGTGATTACATCAAGTGAACAAATGCCAAAGTATGTAACATTTTTCTTCATGTGTGTTTCTTCCTTTTTGAACACCACAGGCTGGGAATCTCTCTCCAGGCTTGCCTTCTGCAGATCGTCGGATACAGAAACCTTATTGCAGATGTGGAAAAGTTGCGCAGAGAGCCCTATGATTCTGATAACCCTCAACACGAGGAAATGCTTCTGAAGGTCAGTCCTCGAACACATTGCCCATTCTCACTTAGGCCAGCTAATGTGTGCTAAGCGCCTGCTGTGTGATAGGCACTTTATCCTAAAAAGCATCTATATTCAGGAGTGAATGTAGAAAACATTTCAGATGAGTAGTTCTAAAGGTTGATTTAAAATTTTTTAGCTTGATTCCTTAACTTTAAATTCAGTGCTTTGGAGTAGCATCTTATTATGTTCCATAGTACACCATCAGATCATGTAAGATTCTTACTTAAGGTTTTGGTTTGATAGCCAGAAGTAATATTTATAATTGCATATTAGTCTTCCAGCAATTTTAACACACCAGATATAAACCGTTACCTCCTCTTCTAATATTCTCCACGTTGCATGAATAAATAATCATCATGAAGGTCTTGGGTAATTTCCCAGGAGGGCTATTGCTGAAGCAGAAACCAACCTCATCTTCTTTGATGTCTACTAAAAGTCATAAATGGAAATCCCAGGACACTCTTTGATGATTGCTATTTCTCCTGTTGGCTTTCAACACAGTTAAACAATCTAAACTTGAGCTCAATGTGAAAGCCCACAGAAACCACCGCTGATGCTTTCTCAGATTAGAGGAGAAAATTGGCTTCACACCTAAATTCTCACATGAATTTTCCAATGAAAAATTTACCTCCAACATCTGAACCAGCAAGAAGAGTAGCTTTACCAACCAGCTCAGTGCCCAGGTCTTATTCATTTTTGTGCACCTATGCCCAGAGCCGTGCCTAAAATTCAAAAGGGCAGTAACAAAATTGGAAGAAAATATTTGTTTAGCTGCCCTAACTTTATTTTATTTAAAATGTCAATAAAAGACGTAATTTTAAAAGTATATCCTGTTGTGGTTTTGTATGAAAGGACTAAGTACTTAAATAGATCACTCATTGGTCTCTACTAATTAGTGCCAGATCTGATGTGAATCATTAAACATTAAAGAAGCCTCATTCTTAGCAGTAGTTTTTCTCCTTTCCTTCCTCTTATGTTTAATTTTAGCTAAGTCACTGACTGAGCTTCATCTCCTTTTATTGCCCTATTTCTTCCATTTCTGATAAAGGAAGTTGAGTTCAATAAAATGATTTCAAGGTGGGAAATAAGAGGTGAATGTAAGAGAAATGAGGTAATATAATTAATAGACGGACCACAAGCACCTGAACAATTCATTCTCGTGGCTGAGATGCCCACTGAATCAATGGCATTTGAGTACTTGCTATATGTATCATCTTAGCTGATCTGTTGTCTGTGTGCTGGCACATACTAGTCAGTATGGGTGAATGCATGAATTGTTGTAGTTCTTTAGATTGTACATGTCAAGTTCTTTAGATTGCACATGTTTGTGATATGGCTTATCTGTGGTCAGTATTTCAGTATGTGTTACCATTTTCTATTGCCACCAAATAAGATGTAAGGAAAGTGATGGTTGTTACTTTTACTTTAGAGGCGAGTGAACTACAGTTGTTTTAGTCCAGGTTCTGGTTCACACAGGGAATTACAAAGCCAGGACCATCCACTATTGTGTTAGGCAATTTTAGAAGAAGCATCCTTTCTACTCGTAAGTGGCTTGCAATCTAATTAGAGAAATACTATGCATTTACAAAAATCACTAAATCTTACTGTAGAGTTCCCCAAAAATACCTCTCCAGTATTTTCCATGCCCACTGCCTTATTCTAGCCATTATCTCCAATTGGGCCAGTAACACTTCCTCCCTCCCTTCTCCTTAAATACTGTTGGAGGGATTACCTAGTCAGGTCATTCTGTAGGTTAAAAACTTCAGGCTCCCTGGGTCTAACTGTAGAAAGCCCATGCACCTTAGCATGCAATTGGGACCCTTTTTGGTTTATTTCTTTAAGCTATCTTTCCTGTATCCATCATTTATAGCACATTTCCACCATGCTCTGCCACTCACCCTGACCCAGATGGCTGTGCCATCCCCTGTGCCCATGTATGTGCTCATGCTGTTCACTCTGTTACCCATTATTTTTACAGCAGAAGTTGCTTAATTTTTAAGACCTTATTTATTGAATTTAGACATCTTTTCCATCCTCCCCAAGCAAATTTTGGAGTAGGGTCTCTATTTCCCTTTTCAGTTTATTCAAATTGCAAGTATGATAGTAACTAAAACATTCATTGGGTATTTAGTATGTGCCAGTCATGTAGGTAAGTGTCACAATTACCTTTTGGTGAGATATAGGTATTATCCCCATTTTTCAGGTGAGGAAACTGAGGCTGGGTAGTTAGGTGACTGCCCAGCTCACACAGTTAGAAAGGGCTCTACGCTATTGTACGGCAATACCTCTCAAGGGGAACACCATGTCTTGTCCCATTTATATTTCCAGAGACTGGCCCATGGTTTGTGTTTAACTGACTGAGCTTAGGGTTCTTCATCTTTAAAAATGGGTAATAATACCTTCCTTACCTACTTTATAAAATTGTTTGGAGCAAGCGTCAGCAAATCTGGCCAGCCACCCATTTTTGTAAATAAAGTTCTATTGGAACACATCCATTCATTCACTTATGTATTGTCTGTGGCCACTTTTGTACTACAATGGCAAAATTAAGTAGTTGTATCAGTGACTGTGTGGCCTCCAAAGCCTAAAGAATTTACTCTCTGGCCCTTTATAGACAAACTTTGCTGACTCCTGGTTTAGGAGTTTTAATATATTGCTATTTTGTGTAAGTACTTTGATTTTTAAACATAGGAGACCATTATCACTATTTCTACTTAAATAATAAAAAGAAAAATCTGGATTTTATGATCATTTTGTACATAGGCTGGAATGAAACCGAACAATATCATTTTATACTAGTATTCATGTAGTACTGTCCACGTGAATTATTCACATGGACGTTTTTATTAAACATTTTAGCCCTAACCGGTTTGGCTCAGTGTATGGAGCGTCGGCCTGCAGACTGAAGGGTCCCAGGTTTGATTCTGGTCAAGGGCATGTACCTTGGTTGCGGGCTCATCCCTAGTAGGGGGTGTGCAGGAGGCAGCTGATCGATGTTTCTCTCATCGATGTTTCTAACTTTCCCTTCCTCTAGCTCTCTCCCTTCCCCTCTGTAAAAAATCAATAAAATATATTTTAAAAAAACATTTTAAACCAAATTAATAAAGGCAGAGTTTTAGGGGGATTCATGACTTAATAGAAAAAAATATAACCCAGAATTAAAAGAGGCTGTCCTAATGGGAAGAGGGAGTCTCACAATGGCCTCTGTGAAAAGCTGCTTTTGAATGAATGGCCTTGCCCTGCAGCAGAGCTGAGATAAGGCAGATGTGTTCAAATATGCTTGCAGCAAAGGCTCCATGCAGAGAACAGGATTAAACAGAACATGGACCTTGATGGATAATAGTCTGATGCAGCATGCAGTTTCCCCATTGTAACTTGTCACCTGCCACTGGAATCACCTTTTTCAGCTCTGGCCTCCTTCACTTGGCAAGTGGCTTTGTAATAACTCTACTCCCAGGAGCACAGTCCTAGGTCCCAACCAGAGGCGCTGACCACGCCACCTCAGTTCAGATTTCCAGTTTGCTTCCAATGTGAAAGAAATAACCTCATTCCCTCAGAGGCACCCTGCCTCTGACCCTCAGTTTTTTCAGGGACGAGCCTGTCTAATGGAGGAGAATGCAGTAATTAAAGCATTCTTACAGGAAATATACACATGGTGGCACTCATGTAAGTATTTTAGCATAAGCAACTTTCATTTACCAAAAAAAGTGAGCCTGATTATAGCAGAAAGGATTAAAAACTTAATGTTGAACATCTTTTAGCCATTAGTCTTATCTCTCTTAATACATGAAATTATTAAAATGGAATTTCTTTTTAAAGCATTTTATTATTTAGACTTTTACTCCTCCAAACTAATTATTCCACCAATGAATGAAGTTTATGACTTAAAATACTTGCTTTTGTTATTTTATTTCACTCACTTGATGAAACCAGGTACATTTAAACAGTGTAGGGCCCTGAGATCACTTCAAATTACTGGTATTGTCCACATGAATATGATGAACTTTACAGTCTGTTTCCTTTTGTTTGTATTTATTTTTCATTGTGGCAGTAATGGTTCCTAAAGGCATTTTTAAAAGAGAACTTCTCTCTCATTTTTCAGTGCTCTTGTGGTGAACGTGGTAAACACAGAAACATTTTCTGTTTTGATGAATTCAGAGCACTGGCAAGTTCTTATGGATAAAATAAAAAGAGATTTTTTTATACCCATGTTTCATATGTTGCTTTCAAGGATGAGATATTTACTTTCTTTCCTTTGAAAATTTTCTCTCTTTAGAGTAAAATTACCTGTGGTGCCACTAAGATAAAATATTGTATCATTTGAATTGCACATAATTATTGATTAGTGCCTAAAATAACTTTGATGGATTACAACTCTTTTGTTGGTATTTCCTGTGATTGAGCATTGTTTTATACTGTGTCAGATATGTGACAGGCCCTAGCCGGTTTGGCTCAGTGGATACAGCATCGGCCTATAGACTGAAGGTCCCAAGTTCAATTCTGGCCAAGGTCACATACCCGTGTTTCGGGCTTGATCCTCAGTGTGGAGCCTGCAGGAGGCAGCCAATCATTGATTCTCTCTCATCATTGATGTTTCTTTTTTTTTTTTCTTTTAAAATTTTTAATTATTTTATATATTTTTATTGCTTTCAGAAAAGAATGGGGTGGGAGAGAGGGACAGAAATGTCAATGATGAGAATCATTGATCAGCTGCCTCCTGCATGCCCCCACCGGGGATCAAGCCTGCAACCTGAGCATGTGCCCTGACTGGAATTGAACCATGATCTTCTGGTTCATAGGTTGATGCTCAACCACTGAGCCATATCATTGATGTTTCTATTTCTCTCTCCCTCTCCCTTCCTTTCTGAAATCAATAAAAATATATTTTTAAAAAGATATGTGACAGTTTTACTATAAAGCAAGGAGTTTGTGTATTTATGTTGTGCTAAAACTTTAAAATTTATATAACATAGAATAAGCAATCTAGAAGTTGAATCATGTTGAAATAGTAATATGGAAATTTAATATTAGTATCTGTCTCTATAGTGAAGATATAAAGTATCTAATCTAATAAAAGAGTAATATGTAAATTAACCCTCACTTCATTACACCCACAAGCCATGCCCACAAGCCATGCCCACCAACCAATCAGGAGCAAATATGCAAATTAACTCAACTAAGATTGAGGCAGCCACAGAGCTGGAGTTGCCCCAGGCAATGGAGGAAGCCAGGGCCCTGTGGGCCCTGAGCTCTACACAAGGCTACAAAGTTTCAATTATAGAAGATAAACAAACCCCAGATACCTGCTGGACTGGGACCTTGGGTTGCCAGGGGCAACCCAGGCTTCGAGTGGGGGACCAAGGCAACAAAGTTTCAATTATAGAAGTTAAATAAATCCCAGATACCTGCTTTCAGCCAGGCACCCCAGTAGAGACCCAAACCCCATGGGGGCTGTGGGCAGCCTGAAAATGGCCCTCAGCCCCTCACCATGGGGTGAGGGTCTCCACTGGGGGGCTTGGCAAGCCTGCAAACAGCCATCAGCCCCTCACCCAGGCTGGCCAGGCATGCCAGCAGGTGGACATCCCCCAAGGGGTCCCAGACTGCGAGAGGGCACAGACCGGGCTGAGGTTCCCCCCCAAGTGCACAAATTTTTGTGCACCAGGCCTCTAATATATATATATGTATATATATATATATATATATATATATATATATATATATATATATATTCCTTAATGTGGTTATCTATAATAATAAAAGTATAATATGCTAATTAGACCAGACTTCCTTCCAGACAACCTTCCAGATGAAGCTGGGTCTGCAAGGGAAGCCAGGGTCCCAGGTGCCAGAGGGAAGCCAGTGCCAGCAGCCAGGGGAAGGAAGACCTACTCTTGCATGAATTTTGTGCATAGTGCCTCTAGTTATTAATATTGTTACAAGTAAAGTTGCTTACATGCCTCTCTTTATTAGAAATAACTAATAAAGCATTATATATTTATATAGAGGTGGATGTCTCATGTTCTCAAGTAATGATATGTGTTAAAAGTATCTTTCCATAGAAAGCTTAGAAAAATAGAACTGATTTCTTAAACAGTGACAAACATAGCGTTTAGAATCTACATTTGTCCATTAATACAAAATTGATTATTGTTGAAACACTTTTAGGTAACTCTTAAACATAATAATATGTTTTGAGGGTTATTCATGGACATTATTGATCTTCCTTTATTTAGCTATGTATTTACTCTCACATCATTATAAGTGAGCTGTAAGAAATAAAACTCAAGTCTATCCATTTTTCTTTTTGTTAATCATGCTGCTAAAAGTTTGGTGATAAAGTAGGTTAAGCATTTTCTGAGGGAATGCATGCCCTCAAAATTTTCCCAGCTCTGTCCTCCCCTTTATTCTCTTGTATATTTTTGGAGGACTCCAAACAGCTTGTGTGAGAGATAATATCTGATTAGAAATTAAAGCAGAAATATTTAAAACACTAAAATGTAAAAGTATACATTCCAATGCTTTCAGAGGGATGACATTATTACAGGCCATGCAGCCTCTGGAAAATTCCACTGTGTACTCATGAAATGAGAAAAAAAAGGCAAATAATCAATTTGGTTTTTTTATGAAATAGTTTTTACCTCCCAGACTCTCGGAAAAGGTCATGGGGACCCTCCAGGAGTGTTCAGACAATACTTTTGAGAACTGCTGTCATAGGTAACTGAAAGATGATCAAATCTTTAATTGTTACATATTTGCATGTATTTGACTTTCGCAAAGCTCCTCCTAGTGATGTAGTTTGAAAGATCTGAACCAGTCAGAAAGAATATTTATGTGCATATGTCCAAAGGCTAATTTTCTTTTTTGTTTCCAGTTATGGAAATTCTTGAAGCCTGATACTCCATTAGCATCTCGGATTTCTAAGCAATGGTGTGAAATTGGCTTTCAAGGTGATGATCCTAAAACAGATTTTCGAGGAATGGGACTTCTGGGACTGTACAATTTGCAGTAAGTAAATGAAGAATGGGTAAGTGTTAGAGTGAGGCTCTGGTCTCCTCAGACTGAAATGACAAAATTGAGTTATTAGTTCCAAAAGCTACTTCCAGGAAGATTCTAAGAAAACATTCCAGTCCTCTGAGAGATAACTCAGGCTTATGAAAGTTAAAAAGTTACCCTCTTGCCCTATCCGGTTTGGCTCAGTGGATAGAACGTCAGCCTGCGGATTGAAGGGTTCCAGGTTCGATTCTGTTCAAGGGCACATGCCTGGGTTGCAGGTTGGCTTCCCCAGTAGGGGGTGTGCAGGAAGCAGCCAATCAATGATTCTCTCTCATCATTGATGTTTCTATCTCCCTTTCTCTCTGAAATCAATAAAAATGTATTTTTAAGTTATTTTTTAAAGAAAAGCTACCATCTTACTTTTATCTGACACACTATATGGATTCTTTTAAGCAAATCTCAAATTTATTTATTTAATTTTTTGTTATGAAAAATATTAAGTATATATAACAACAGAGAGATTATAAAGCACTCCCCTTATACTAATCATCCAGATTCAGTAATTATCAAGGTTTTGAAATACTTGTCATATTTGTTTTGGAGGTAGAAGCATGTTAATGAAAATCTTACACTGTTTTTCATTTCACTGTTAAGTTTTTAAAAAACATGAGTATTGCCTTCCATTGACCCAAATGCCATTATTACATTTATAAAAATTAACAATAATTCCTTAGTGTCCTCTATCTTCAGCCCGTATTCAAATTTCTCAGTTCTCTCAAAAATCTCTTTTTATAGCTGGTTTGTTCTAACCAATTTTATGCAAGATCTCTACATTGTCCTTGGTTATTATGTGTCTCCAGTCTTTTTCAGTTGGAGCAGTTTCTCTCCCACTGCCCTCTCTCTCCCTTTGACCCTTCTGCTGTGCTGTTAACTTATGCAAGTTCCCCAGCCGATTGTCCTGTAAAATGTCCCATGGTCTAGATTTGTCTGTTTGCGTTTATACCCATCCCCTGTATGTCCTGAAAGTCACAGGTACTCAGAAAGACTTCCAGAGGTTCAGGTTGATGTCACGGTGGGAGACCTGCAGAGTCCCCCCTCTGGTTCCCAGGCTGAGATGGATCAGAGGCATCACAGTTTGGTGGCTGCATCGTAAAGTCCCCATCGGCCCTTATCTAACCACTTCCTCCTTCAGTAGTCTTCACTGAACCAATTAATTAATTGTGCAAAAAAAATGATTTTCTAGTTCTGTTATTCTTCTCACAGTTGTTGGCTGGAATTCTGTAGAGATTCAGTTTCCTTTATCCACTGTGGTTATTTGGTTTCTCTAAAGTATGGTCAGGACAGATGCTCACTAAATAAGTTGCCAATTTTTAGCATGAGGACTTGGTGCCCTAGTTCCCATGTTAGTGATAAAAAAACATTTTGGGGAGTATCTCTTTACATTTTAAATATTATTTTTAATCCTGGTTTTTATATGTTTATTGTGATTTGGTTAATTTTGCTCATTATTTTTTCAAACTTAAATTGAGTCATTTGTGGTCATTCTTTTTCAAGCCAAAGGGAGTCTTTTTAGGCTAGTTCTTGTATCCTTTGACACACCTTAAAAGTGAGAATAATGATATATTTTTTAAAATCCTCATTGAAGATTTTTTTTATTGATTTGAGAGAAAGAGAGGAGAGAGAGAGAGAGAGAGAGAACACCAATGTGAGAGAGAAACATCGATTGGCTGCCTCCCCTACGTGAAATTTTTTGGAACAAAATTCAAGAGCTTGTTTTATTCTTTAGAATTATGCAGGAAATGTATTCACATCAAATTAAATAGCATGCTATGGTTTCATTTTCTAGGAAATTTCATTTCCTCCTTTCCCCCAGAATTAAGTTTTATTTTTAACATCTCTAAGCTCTAGAGATTTTCCAATTATTCAGAATTCAAATACTCCATGAATATTCCCCAAGAAAAAATGCATTTGAAATGCATCCTGTATGCTCTAGTCTCCTCCTTTCTGCGACCTTTGTCTGTAGAAGTCCCTCATCATGTCCCTTCTTCCAGACTTTTCTGCCTTCTGAGGGGCCTCTTTCTGCCCCCTTTACCTATAACCCCCCTTAATGGGCTCTCTGGGAATGGCAAAGTTCATAATTAAATTTACAAACCTACTGTAATCATTCACAAGTCTATATGAGTATTGCAACTACCCTATTATACTGTCATTGTATTTGGAATATTCTAATGGGGAAAGCTGTTATCTGGAGGAGCTGAAACAAGTGACAATCTTATGCAAGTGTCCACCTCTGAATTCAAATGGCCTCAAATTGGGTTAAAGTGCATGTATTCAATAAGTATGGAATTACGGTTTTATTCCCTCCAACTGCAGGTATTTTGCGGAAAGGGATTCCACAGCAGCTCAGCAGGTCCTCTCTGACTCTCTTCATCCAAAATGCAGGTAATTTTTGAAAAGGTGGATTAGTCTTTATGGATGAGGTAGAATTAACTTCATCTCCTACATGGGTCTGTTGATGAGCTTCTCAGGAGTCACACCACCAAAAGTGAGGCTTGAAGCTCTTTCAAATGAACCCTTTTGACAAATTCTGAATAGACAGTTAAAACTTCAGGTACTGATTTGCATTGGCTCTATATGCAAATGATTATTCAATTAGTTGGCACAAGGTAGAGGCCTTAATTACCATAAAGTTCTGCCTTGCCAATACTATGGAATGACTTGTGTTTGAAAGTATATTTTTTCACATTTACATATTACCCTATATGGTGGCCTTAGGGTTTTCTATGCATATTGTTTTTGTTGATGTTAAATGGAAATCATAAGCCTGAAACATGCTGTTCTTTGTGAATTAAATGGATATAACCTACAAAAATCTTCAGGTGCTTATGGGATTGAGGATGTAAAATGGAACTATTACAGTGCGATATGTATTTAAAGGGATTGATATAATCACTGGTGTCCTGGAAAGACGGAAGAGGTAGGCATAGAAGGAGAAAGTAGAGTCTGGAAGAAAAAGTTCAGAGACAAGGTATATGATGGGGGACTGGAGAGGAGAATGAAAGTCATGAAGTCAGGGCTAACTGAAAAGTCTGGAATTTCTGAGGCTTGTTTGTTTTTTAAATAAAATTCTAGGATCTAAAGTATTTGTACTTTTGTTTACCTTTCTAATATTTTTCTTTGCCTGATTACATGAAGGGATATCACTAAAGAGGAAATAAGGTATTTTTTCTTTGCTTTGTGTTTTGTTGCTTTTATTTTCTTTTAGAATAAGTATTGGCAAATTTTTTTAAAAGAAATATAAGTTCATAAAAATGTTTCAAAAAACAAGCATTTTCTATCTTTTAATTTAATATAGTGTATTATATTTTGGCTCTATTTTAAGGAGAGAAAAACCAGGTTAAACCAATCTGATAGGTAAAAACGCTTTCTACAACTATGGCTATACCTGCTGGGAGCAACATTTTGAACACTTCACCTAAAGGCTGACCACCTCTCCACACATGCTCTGACCCATCCACTCCCAGAGGTGGACGTTTTATGTGGGAATTCTGTTGCACAGAGCATATTTTCTCTTGCAAATTAATAGAAGCATTTCTCATTTCATTATTACATATAGTAGTTATATATGCTTTAGTCATTCTTATTATAAGGAGTTCTGTTATTTGCAATTGTGGTTTTGTATCACTTTTTCTCCTCAGCATGGCAAGTTCCTTGTTAGTGTTCATGTTTTCTAACTAAATCCTAAGTTTTATCACATCATTCTCAAAATTCAGAAGCAGATTGACTTTGGGGTTCCTGTCCCCAAAGTACTATTATACTTATTCTAGCTTCTGTTAGCTAAGGCTCCTTTAGTTATACATACTCCTCAAATTTATATTTATAATCTTTCATAAGATTAAATTATTATTTTTTATCTTTACTTTGGGAAGATTAAATTATTATTTTCTTTTATCTTTACTTTGGGAAGTAAAAAATAAAATTCAGCAGGGAGAAGCCCAAAGTCACTGAGCTCCTTCTTGATATATTACATGGCTAAACTCAAGCTATGTTGATTTTTTAACAACACTGCGTGACTTGCATATTTCTGAGATACAGAGACTCTGAACTTCCTCTCATTAAAATTCCCTGCAGTCTGTGTGCAATGTCAGGTGGCATTCCCAGAGAGCATTGGCCAGAGGACACGAATCCTCCAGGGTCCTTGGGAAGAGACAATAAGCTTAAAATATTTTTTGATTAACCATTGCAGGGGGATTAATTTTGTCTATCAGTCATCTCAGAGAAAGGCTTTGTAGTTTTAACTCCGACATCAGCATCAGAGAGGAAGTATCTGAGGGTTTGTGTGGTTAAGAAGACACTAGCATGTGCCTGTGTGTGTGCACAGGGCATGTAGACAAAACTACAATGCTTTGTCCCTCAAGCTACAATAAAATTGTTCAAATATGGATCACTTCACATTGGTGGTAAATTTTACTGGATACAAGCCAGAATGTTTTGAAAATGTTACTATCCTTCACTGATATTTGAAAAAAAAAGTATATAGGGTGTCCCCCACAAAATGTGTACACATACTTTGAATAATTATAAAGGCAGTGTTTATTAAAATACATTTTATTTTCAGAATTGAGCTATCAACTGTTAAAGTGTATATACATTTTTTGAGGCACCCTGTATATTGACCAATGTGATAGCAACATGGGTTCTGTGAGGCCCTAAATATTTCAGGTGTTCAGCAGGGAGAAGCCTAAAGATACTCAGAAAAACTCTCTGCTGCCTATCCGTCAGCAAGCATTACACACCACTGCTTGTGGGAACATCCATCCCTCAAATCCTGAAGTAACATGAGGAATAAAAGTAGATTCAAGTTTAAAGGAGAATTTTGACTGTTAGGTTTTACTTGTTTGTTTGTTTGCGGGGGGAGGATGTGTGGGTGTGCCAGTGTGTGTAAGTGTGTGTGTGTGTATTTCCTGAAGAGAAGGATTCATTCTTTTAGGGTCAGGACATCCTACAGGTAATCAAATGAGTGGAGGTTGTTTGGGCTTCTCTTGTATTTTCAATGCAGATAGAGATGTAATAAACATGAAAAAGACTGTGTATTTACAACGATTTGTTGAAGAGAAAATAGGTGCTTATAAATTCACTTGTATAAGGTTTCTTAAATTTTACACATGCCCTAGCTGGTTTGGCTCAGTGGATAGAGTGTTGGCCTGCAGATTGAAAAGTCCCAGCTTGATTCTGGTCAAGGGCACACGCCTGGGTTGTGGGCTCGATCCCCAGTAGGGGGCATGCAGGAGGCAACCAGTCAATACTTCTTTCTCATCATTGATGTATCGCTCTCTTTCCCTCTCCCTTCCTCTTGAACTCAATAAAAATATATTTTAAAAAAATTTCACACACAACTTATTTTAATTTGATTATGAGCCTTTTAAGGTAAAAGTGTACTGATGCCTCTTTGGCTGATTGGTTGCTTTGTTGGTAGGCAGTAACACTTTAAAAAGAGGTGACATTTTTTTCCACATAAATTAAAGATAGTTACTTTGGATTATAGGTAATCATTTACAAGGTAGAAAGTACATATAGATAAATACAAACTTTGCACTGTGTTCTTGTGGTCTTGTGCTGTGTGTATTACACGTGTGTCTTTTAATGTAGTGTTTGCCGTGTACTATATAAAACTCTCTCCTACTTGGAAGCTAAATGTTTATAACTCTAGTTTTAAAACTGTATTTAGTTCCAATGCTAACCACGTTTTAGTGTAAAACACTGCATGAAGGTCCCATTAACCACAGTGAAGAGTGGATGTGGTTCCTGCCTACAGGATGTTAGCAATACGGAGAGGGGGAGGATTGCTCACGCAGTAATAGAATACAAGGCGGGGTTTTCAGAGTGCTTCCACGATGAGACCCTTTCTTCAAACAGCCTTGTTCCGAAGCTCAAATTATAAAAGGGATTAAAAGTGGAATTGCTATGGCTTAATTGTCCTCGCTTAACCAGAGGAAATGCCATAGCACTTGTTGAGACAGAATTTTTAAAACCTATGTAATATTCCTCTGTCCTTCTCTTCCTTCCTTCCTTTCTTTTCTCCTTCCTTCCTCCCTCTCTTCCTTCCTTCCTCTTCTTCACAAAATCTATTTATTTATCAATAAATATTTATTCGGCATCTGCTGTGTGCCAGACATCACAAACAAGGCTGAGTAGGATAAATGCCGTGAGGTAAAACCAAACATGAGGAACCGTGAGAGTGAGGTGGCACCTAGTTAGAGGAGAGGGTTCATGGAAGAACTGTTGTTTGCTAATTATAGCACAAAAGAGTTTCATAATGTCTGGCCTTTAGGGCTATCTCCCCAAGCTGAACTTAAGTGACTAGGGGATAAGTAGCATGGCTTTAAATACTTCCATTTCTGAGCTCCATATCAATTGTATTGTGGCTTTTTAATTAACAACATTTCCGTGGGTTTGTGTTTGATAACCGAATTACAGACATCTGTGTAACAGTTTAAACATGAACATAAAGGGAACAAGTACCAATTAGAGATTAAATCTTATTTATTTATTTATTCATTCATTCATTCAGCAAATTCAGCAAAGCAGAATGGGAGCAGAAAAGGATGGACAAAGCAATTGGGTGAGTGTTGGATTTCTGAACCAGAACAAAAATGTCCGAGGAGCTCTGTCAAAGACGACAAGGATGAAAATGTACTTGTCCTGATGGAAATACATAATCCACTTGAATTTTTAAAAGGACGGTTTATGTTTTTGGATATATTTGTATTTGCATGATTATATAATACTACTTTGACTGTCACCAACTGCATAGTTTAGAAACTATATGAAAATTATTTCAGAAATCATTCATAATTGTATTTGGTACAATTATCAAATTGTATTTGGTACAATTCTTTTAAGGGTTTCTATCAAGTATAGGCATTTAGATAAAAATTTACTTGAGAAGTTTTTTTTTATAATATCCATTTTATCTAAAAATATTTTGAACAGCAATTTTCTTTTTTAAAATGTACTGGATATATATTGCCAGATGGGATTTAATAACTGTTTCATTTAATTTTTTATAGACAGGTAGAAAGGGGACTAGAAAATATACCCAGAGCATAAAAATATTTATATTTTTTCTTATTTTAAAAGTAATAATGACTTATTATAGATAATTTAGAAAATATAGGAAAATAAACTAAAAATCCCTCAATATTATTACTCTAACATACCTATATTAATATTTTATGACATTTAATCCTAGCCTGCTTTCTGTACACATTTGTGTGTGTGTGTATAATAAAACTGGGCTTGTTCAATACATAATGTTTTATATTCTGCTTAGATAGTCTTTTATTGTCTGAATATATTATATGAGATTACCATAATTTACTTCACTAATCACCTTTTTAGGATATTTGCATAGTTTCTATGTCTTTGCCATTGTACCAGTAAATAATTCTATAATGAATATCCTTGCATATGAAGCTTTGTCAATTTCCAATTTTCTTTCTCTTGTATATTTGGAATTGGAATTACCAGACAAAGCATTCTCTTCATCTACATTATGGAAATTTCCTGATAAATTGCAAAATTCAGGGTTTTGATAAAGTGAAGAGGGAAGGGAAGCCTGCCACTCTGATAATTTAATAATCAAATGATCATATTTTAAAATCTTACTAGCGGCCCGGTGCACGAAATTTGTGCACTGGGGGGAGGGGTATTCCTCAGCCCAGCCTGCCCCCTCTCACATATTGGGAGCCCTCAAGGGATGTCCTACTGACGGCTTAGGCCCACTCCCTGCTCCCCTTGGGAAGTGGGCCTAAGCCGCAGTCTGGCCTCCCTTTGTGGGAGGCGACCAGGCTAATCAGGGAAAGCCATCAGTCCCATCACCCTGCTACTGCAGCCACCAAGGTGTTTTCATCAACATGGACTCCAGTCCCTTCACCATGAAGAAATGACAACTTTCTTTAGGCATTTTCAAGATGTGTCTTTCATAGGATATGACATTTCTTTCTTTTTTTCTTTTTTTATCCTCACCTGAGGATATGTTTTCATTGATTTTTAGAGAATGTAGAAGAGAAGGAAAAAACAGAGAGAAACATCAAAGTGAGAGGAACACTTTGATTGGTTGTCTCCTGCATATGCCCTGACCTGGGACCTGGCCAGGGAGGAGCCTGCAACCTAGGTACATGCCCTTGGTCAGAATTGAACCCACACCCTGCAGCCAGCAGGCTGAGGCATTATGCACTGAGCCAAACCGGCTAGGGCAGGATATGACATTTCTTAGCCCTCCAACAGTGGACCTTCATTTTTCTCCTCCAGGAATGTGGTGGAAAAACCCTAGATTGCCTTTTTGGATTCTTATTACCCAAGTTACTAAGAATATTACCAGTGGCATACAGGGAGCTTAGCCAATGAGTGGTCAGAAAAGGTGTTTCCTCTGTAGTTCACTCCAATCTAAGCTCCACTCCTGCCCAGGCCTGTAACCTCTGACCAAGGATGCAGGCCTGGGCAGAGGACCCTCAAATCCCTTCAATTGCTGGCTTCACAGGTCCCAGGCCTCTGCGATCAGTGGCTCTGATCCTGCCCGCTGCCATCACCGGCTCTGCTCTTGCCTCACTGGCAGCCTCTGGCCAAGGCTGCAGGCCTGGGCAGGGGACCCCCAGACCCCTGCTTTGCCGGCTCCACCAGTGCCCAAACCCCTGTGATCTCAGGCTTCGCTCCTGCCCCTCCGATTGCTGGCTCTGCAGAGCCCAGGCCCCTGCAATCTCCAGCCTTGCCCCTGCCCAGGCCTGAGGCCTCTGGCCCAGGCCTTATGCCTGGGTAGGGCACCCTCAGACCCCTCTGATCACCGGCTCTGCCTCTGCCCCCTCCGATCACCAGCTCTGCCCTTGCGAAGGCCTCTGGCCTGGGCAGGAGACCCCCAGCACCCTCTGATTTCCTGTTCTGCCCCTGGGGCTCCCTGTCTCCCCTGCCACCTGCCTGGCTAACAGTTCTGACCACTTCAGTGGCAGGGCTGAGCCAGACTGGGTGCCACAACCTTGTGGCTATGGGAGCGGCCATCTTGTGGCTATGGGGACGGCTATCTTTGTGATGGAGTGACACCTAATTTGCATATTACTCTTTTATTAGATAGGATTCCCATATGTGACACACATTGCCTTGTGGTTTGCACTTTACAGGTACTCCTTTGCGATCGTGGGCATCAATATAACTGACCTGACATATAACCTACTGGTGAGCGGAGCTCTGAAGACCCATTTCTATAACATCGCACCAGAAGCTCCAACATTGTCTCACTTCCAACAAACATTCTGTAAGTGCCCATTGCTTCATTATCATTGGAGGTTTCTATACAATGCTCTAGACAAGGGTTGAAGCTGAGATATCTTTGTGATTTAGCTGCTTTGGGGACTTTTCATTTTTTTGTCCTCTTTCCCAGCTTGTGCATAATACCAAAGTATCTGTTTTTGGTCAGACTTAAAGACATCATGGAGGTCTCTCTCTCCATTTGGTCCAGCATGACATAGCACTTAAGAGTTCAGGCTCTGACAACAACCTGAGTTGACTCCCAAATCAATGTTTACTAATCTCTCTAAGCCTTAGTTATCTCATCTATAAAAATAAGTCGTTTCCTTACAGAGCTGCTATGAAGGTAAAATTGTTAACTATCTCCATAGTGCTCAGTGAACATTAGAAAGAGGAAGTATGGTTTACATGGGTTTACATACTGATCTAGATCTCCCCAGTGAAATAGCTCAGCCATATCATTCTACAGTCATGCTCACAGTCACCAATCCCCATCTATGTGCTCAGAGCGTCCAATCAGCTTTTAGTCCAACTAGCTTTTTATTCAGTCAAAAATATTCACAGACAGCCAAGGGTTTTCAAATGTCTGTGTGTGGTGGTTAACCACATATAGCCTCAAATTTTGGCACTCCTCCCACTAAGAAGTAAGAGGGGGAAGGGGATGTCCCTCTTGTCCCTTGAAACTGGTCTGACTGATTGGATGAATTGAGTGTAGGAGAATTCTATCAAGACTAGAT
The DNA here is from genome assembly GCA_004026665.1 of Murina feae. Classification (NCBI taxonomy): domain Eukaryota; kingdom Metazoa; phylum Chordata; class Mammalia; order Chiroptera; family Vespertilionidae; genus Murina; species Murina feae. The sequence continues at coordinate 49,719 of PVJC01005671.1, forward strand.
CAGAAAAGGCTTTTGCCTGGTTCTCTGAGACTTAGCTGCCTTTGGAAAGATGACCCAAAGTAAGGGATCTGATTCCTCCTATTGTGAGGCAATCTAGGAGCAGCTGTATATAGATGATCTGACTGACAGCTACAGATGAGGTCCCAGCTGATATCCAGCATCTACCACCAAACATATGAGTAAAGATGTCTCAAAATTATTCCTGCCACCAGTAGTTAAGTCACCCCCAGTCTTCAGGTCTTCCCCGTTGAGACTTCAATCATTATAGAGCCATCCCTCTTAGGCTCTTTATGAATTCCTAACCCACTGAATTTATGAGTATATTTAAATGATTGTTTTAAGCCACTGGATTTTGAATTAGTTTCTTAAGCAGCACTTGATAACAAGAACAGTAAGAGAGCCTTAAACATGAAAGAGAGTGAAAAGCAAGCAGAAATAAAGTCACTAGAAGGAAATAGAAATTATACAGGGGAAGAAAACTTCAAAAATCTGCATCATTAATATCCCCAAAGAGATAAGAGAAGAAATTGCAACTACGAAACTGCAACAAGGTGGTTTAGAGAGAACATTTCGAGAACAAAAGAATGCTCTTATGAATTAAAAATCATATAGCATAAATGAAATAGACAGGGAGAATTAGAAATAAAGTTGAAAACTCTCCCAGAAAGTGAAACACTGTGGGTGAAAAATAAACAAAATAGAGGATGAGAAATTAGAGGATCATTCTAGGAAGTCTTATAACTAAATAATAGGAGTGCCAGAAATAGAACAGAGAAACTAGAGGAAGGGAATCAAAGAAATAAATCAAGAAAATTTTTCAGAGCTAAAGGGTGAGTTTTTATATTTAAACCAATACGCAGTAGTGTAAGAGATTAATTAGAATGGATTCACACCACGATCCCTGTCATTGTGAAATTATTTTATAAATGGAAAGAGATTATTCTAAATTTCCAAAGCTATTATATAAAGAATTAGGAATCAAGATGCAATTGGACTTCTAAACAGCAACATGTATTCTAGAAGACAGTGGAATAAATAATGTCTACAAAATTTAAGAGACAATTTTTTAAATTTCTTTATTGTTTAAAATATTACATATATCTCCTTTCCCCCCCCCCATTGACCTCTCTCTGGTCATTCCCAACCTCCCTAACACATGCCTTCATCCCTGTAGTGTCTGTGACCATGGGCTATGCTTATATGCATGTACATAAGTCCTTTGGTTGATCTCTCACCCACTCACCCACCCCCACCTTCCTTCTGAGGTTGGATGGTCTGTTCGATGCTTCTAGGTCTCTGGATCTATTTTAGTTCGACAGTTTATGTTGTTCATTATATTCCACAAATGAGTGAGATCATGTGATATTTATCTTCTCTGACTGGCTTATTTCCCTTAACATAATGTTCTCCAGGTCTATCCATGCTGTTGCAAAAGGTTCCTTCTTTTGTACATCAGCATAGTGTTCCATTGGGTAGATGTACCACCGTTTTTTTTAATCCATTCATCTGCTGATGGACTGTTTCCAAATCTTAGCTATGGTAAATTGTGCTGCTGTGGACGTAGGGGTACATATATCCTTTCTGATTGGTGTTTCTGTTTTTTTGGGATATATTCCTAGAAGTGGAATTACTGGGTCAAATGTCAGTTCCATTTTTAATTTTTTTGAGGAAGCTCCATACTGTTTTCCACAGTCAGTACACCAGTCTGCTTTCCCACCAGCAGTGCATGAGTGTTCCTTTTTTCCTGCATCCTCCCCAGCATTTGTCATTTGTTGATTGGTTGATGATAGCCATTCTGACAATGAGATAGTTGTCATTTTGATTTGCGTCTCTCGGATGATTTGTGACTTTGAGCATGTTTTCATATGTCTCTTGGCCTTCTGTATGTCCTCTTTTGAAATGGATCTATTTAGGTCCTTTGTCCACTTTTTGATTGAATTATTTATCTTCCTTTTGTTAAGTTGTATGAGTTCCTTATAAATTTTGGAGATTAAATCCTTATCGGAGATAATATTGGCAAATATGTTCTCTTATGCAGTGGGCTCTCTTGTTCTTTTGCTGTGCAGAAGCTTTTTATTTTGATGTAGTCCCATTTGTTTATTTTCTCCTTGTCCTAGGAGCTGTATCCAACATATGTCTGATATTTTGCTGCCTATGGATTTTTCTAAGATTTGTTATGGTTCTTATCTTATGTTTAACTCCTTTATCCATTTTGAGTTTATTTTTGTGAACGATGTAAGTTGGTGGTCTAGTTTCATTTTTCGCATGTATCTGTCCAATTATTTTTAAAACCTAAGGGAATATGATTTCCAAGTTATAATTCTATGTCCATTCTAACTTATCAATTAAGCATGAGAGTATAATAAAGACATATTTTTAATGCAAGGTCTTAAACATTGCACCTCTTGTAATTTTATCAGGAAGCTCCTAAAAAATTTGCTTGCACAAAATAACAGTGCAATTAATGAATTCCACAAAATAACCGTGTAAAAATGAATTAGGTCCAGAAAGTATGAAGTCTAGCATAGAAGAAACGTGAAGGGAAAGGATGATGGTGAAGGGAAAGCCCAACATAATATCTATGCAGTAGTCTGTGAATAATAAATCCAGATCTTAGCAGGTCAGAAGTCTCTGGGAGAGACTCTGAAGAATATGAAATTGATGGGATATCTACCAAGTTTGAACACATTAAAAAAACCACTGGCATACTTAGGAAATAGGTTAAGGTTAAATTAAGTAAATTGAAACTAAGCAAATAAACAAAGAGGAGATTTATTAATACTAGGTAAGAAATGTGGTAATGTGTGGTTGGAATGGGTGAAAAGGAGCTAAGACTTCATCATATCTACAGCGACGTTTGAAAAAATCAAGCAACAAGTGTGTTATTTAGAGCTATGGAGGTCAAAAATCAAAAGAATCAGCTGAAAGAGTTGAAATGTTGCTTGAGGAATTAGGGTATGAAGTGCTGCAGGTCGTTTTTTATAACAAGACTTGTTAAACTGTGTTCAGTGTAACTTAGATAAAAGTACACAACACATTTTTAAATTCATACACTTTATGACATTTTAATGGAAAATGGAAGTCTTTAAATATGCGATTACAGCTCCTATTTTGACAACTAGATGGTTATATACCTGTAACAGCTCTGACCATTTCCAACAAATATTATTGAGGTTTTACTACTGATCAGGTTCTGACAGAGGAATACAGATATCCAAATAAATAATTAACATGGTTGGAAGAGTTTTGTGATTGAAGAAGAAAATATACTGGGTTTTTTTTTTATTATTTTATTTAAAGGTCGGCTGACAGCTCACTCGGTTTGGGAGTCAGGGAAAACTTCCCAAAGCAAATGCCACTTTCCATGAGACTGAAGGAGGAGTGGCAGGAGGGAATGCAATGGTGGCTGAGTGGTCCAGCCAGAGGGAGTGGCACAGGCAAAGGCTGCCAGGCAAGAGAGTATGTTAGATTCAAGAAATAGAGAACAGTGCTTGAGAGGAGTATAGCCAAAAGTGACATTGGTAAGAGCAGAAATGGAGGGCACATACACTAAGTGGCCAGATTATTATGACCACCCCATCATTAGTTCATTGACACCTCCAAAAATACTGAATATTGAAAACTTCCTAAGCAAATACTCTCAAGGTTTTATTATTATTATTATTTGCATAACTAATTCACTTCATTATACTGATGAGGTGGTCATAATCATCTGGCCACTCAGTACATATTAAAGAGCTTTTAAGCCATTTAAAAGAGAATAAAATGTACGTAAAATGCCCCTTGCTAAGTTTCTTTACCCTTTGTATTTACCCTATTCTGTATTTACCATGCTCTTTAGGGAAGCAGCTTTCAGAGGAAGTCAAATGAGTTTGGTTTTAGGCATCCCAGGGATGAGTTCTTTTGGGAAATCCGCACGGAGCTACCTAGTGGGCATTCTAGTGTAAAGCTCTGGAGCTCTGAAGAATTCCAAGGGCAGGTTTGAGATTCATCAGCACTGAGGAGAAGATCAGAGCCACACAATGGGGGAACTCTTACAGGCGAGAAACAGAATTAGAGTCAGAGCAATTGACATTGAAGGACAGAAGTGTTTGTTTTCTTTACTGCCTGTTTCCTCAGCACAGAGCCTGCTACAAAGTAGGTACTCAGTAAAAAGTGTTGGATGGAAGGATGGATAGATTAGAATCCCTTTCTCCCACAAAGGACATGTTGGATCATGTCCTTTGTGGGAGAAAGGAATTCTAATTTCCCTAGAAAAAATTTATCCTTAGCCTGAATTGATATGCTTCCAAGGGAGGAGCCCTCGCCCTGGTGAGTAAGCATGCACTAGGATTACTTTTCCCAAGGCCATCACCAGGTTTTAGAAAGAGCGGCAGGGCCCCTGTAGATTGGGGTGTAAGCAGAGGGACTCGGGCCTTTCTAGAGGAAGAAAGCAGTGCTCTGAAGTCATTGTTCCTCCATCGGACATGATCAGTTCTGCCCATTTCCTCTGTACTATTCTTGCAATTACCTGTGTTCTTGCATATGTCTCTGCTGTCTACTAACTACTTGCAGTGAAACAAAACCAAGACACGTTCAAGCATCAACAGATATGCTGCAAGCTTGGACTGGAAGGCCAAATTAGTATTCAAAATTGGTTTCATTTAGGTGCGTGAATGTGAGAATATAGCAGCTCTATCAGTCCGCCTGTACAGTATTATTCAGTGGGTACTGCACTGCCAAGGTACATTCTACAAACACTTCATTCAGTCTAAAGCCCCACTGAACACACAGCTCCACTGAGATGAAGTAAGGTTCGTGTAATAAGCAGAAGGAAAGCATAATGGCCAGAAAAGGAAAAAGGATTATATTTTCTTTGACCTTCAAAAGAAGGAAGTATTCAGTAGGTTTAAGAACCAGAGGGAGAGAATACCCTAGGAGAGACAGTGGGCACAGCAGCGGAAAGCCAGCTGACTTCAGGTCCTGGCTTCCGGCCTCCAGCTATAATTGTGTAATTGTACCTCATCCAAGTATTTTTTCTAAGCCCAGCATTCTCATCTATAAAATGAAGATACATCAGCATGATCTACCCCACAAAACTGTTGGAAGAATTAAATAAGAGATTATAAACAATAGTCTGGCCTGTTTTCTCTCTCTGCTTTCCACACTATTTTGTTCGCTTCATTTGGCTAATCAATCATCAGCTGAAATTGTCTACCTTGGCCCCTCTCTCTAAAAGACCGAGAATGGGGAGCATAAGAATTCTGCCTTGTTCTTGTATATTTACAAATTTGTTCATTGGAAGAAGGGCCAGTGACCAGTGGACAAAACAGAGTAATGAACACTCTGTGATGTTATATGAATGAATGGAGTCTTATATAAGTGAATGGAAGCCACACCACCATTTCTGCATTCTGATTAAAATCATGTTATAAGTCACTAATTATTTTCCTGATGCAGTAGAGAGAGTCCCAGGAAATCAATCCATAAGCTTTGTAGCTTGACTTTTGTAGCCTTAAGAGAAAGGATCCTGAGAATGGTGTCAGATTATTAAACACCCTTACCTCAACTCTTATCTTAGCCAGTCTTTTAAACTTTTCAAAATGCTTTTTTATATGTATGTTTTTGCATGTAAAGTAGAAAAATGGGGAAACAAATGGATCTGCATCCTTCTAACACTCTGTGCTACCCTAGATCAACTTTGGAGTGAGTTGCCAATTTATCTGCACACTGTGCACAAAGGGAACATTTTTATGTGCATTGTGGGAAAGTGATTCCTTCATTTAAAGCTAATTTTTCTCAGTGCATTTATTATTGGCAATTGGAGTAGAGAGCCAATGAAATGTCTTTAATTCCTCATGGATTATTTTAGTGCATGATGCTGGAAATCTGACTCTATATACAAAACAGCTCAAGTGTCTTTATTTGAGCTCAGAGGCCAAGCCAGGAAAATTAAGTGTGTACTTTATATAGCAAGGAATAGAGAAGTTATAAATTATTAGATATTTCACTTAGAACCATACAAATTTTAATATTTAGCAAGAAGCCAGGGGAACTTAAGAAGAAGGTGTTTTCTAGACAAGTGTTTCTCAAACTTTAGTGACATGAATGAGACTCCTCTTACTGAACTGTGATGTCTGGTTGAATCTGGGAGGGTCTTCATTTTTAACAGGGACACCCCCCCCCACTCTTCTTGGGATACTTTTAGGAGTTTTCCCAGTCCCTGAGACAGGAATTATTGAATTGTTTTGGTTAAATAAGATGGGAGGAAACAAGTTTCTGTTGTTGTACACTGAAACAACCAGCATGATGAGTAGACTCCAAGTCATGGCATGTGAGAAATGGTGAGGAAAAATAGGGATGCTTAGCCTGAGAGAGAGAGAAGCTCAGGGCATAAAGGGCACTTCAAATACTTGAAATGGAGAAGTATTGAATTTGTTCCAAGAAACACAGGGCAACATAGTTTGGCTTGGTGAAAGGAAGAACCATTTAAGAATCAGGTTCTTGGAATACTACTTGGCCATTAAAAAAAAAAAAAGAAGGAAATGTCATCCTTTGTGACACCATGGATGGACCTGGAGAGCTTTAGGCTAAGTGAAATAAGCCAGTCAGAGAAAGACAAGTGCCATACATTTTCACTCACATGTGGAACTAAATAAACTAACAAACAAAATGGAAACAGACTCATAGATACAGAGAACAGACTGACAGCTTTCAGGAGTGGGGGGTTTGGGAGCTGGGTGGAAAAGGTAAAGGGATTTAAAAAAAAACATACAGATGCAGACATGGTGATTACCAGAGGGAAAGGGGAGTGGAGGAGGTGGCAGCAGGTATAGAAAGGATAAATAGTGGTGGAAGGAGACTTGACTTGGGGTGTGAACACACAATAAAATATACAGATAATATAGAAGTGTACACCTGAAACCTATATAATTTTATTAACCAATGTCCCCCAATAAAATCAGAGAGAGAGAGAGAGAGAGAGAGAGAGAGAGAGAGAGAGAGAGAGAGAAAGAAAGAAAGAAAGAAAGAAAGAAAGAAAGAAAGAAAGAAAGAAAGAAAGAGAAAGAAAGAGAGAAAGAAAGAAAGAAAGAAAGAAAGAAAGAAAGAAAGAAAGAAAGAAAGAAAGAAAGAAAGAAAGAAAGAAAGAAAGAAAGAAAGGTTTTATCCTTGAGGTCTCTGTTTGGGACCCACAGAGAGGGATAATATACCTAGATGGAACTGGTAGCTTTCAAATCACTCCACTCTCATTTGAACTTTTTTTCTGAAAATAAATTCCTTCAATCCATGGTGGGGTCGGGGGGCGGGGTAGGGGAGAAATGAATCAGGTCTTCATCCATGGAACAGGCTAATGTCAGTGTTGCCACCAGAAGAGTTCAAGACTGGATGATGCCTCCGGGAATCCAAGCATCAAGGAGCAGAGATGGTTGGGATGGCTCCTGGGGTCACTGATACCTCTGATCTGGGACTTCTTATTTGGATGAGGGTTGGCATGTGTGCCCATCAGAGATGTTCATGTTAACTTGTGTTGGCACAAATTAACATAACATGTTAATGTATGAGGATAGCCCAAAGACAGTCCAATTCCAAAAGAAATGAAACAGTCAACCCCCCAAAAAGCAAATTCTCTTTCTCCTTAGTACTCTTCCTCCTATAGTTGTAGAGAGACCATTTACTTAAAGATATACAAGCACACCTAGTAATATAATCCTATATAATAATCCTATAGAATAAAAGGGTATTATGCACATTGACCTTAATGGTGGAATAACTGGGAATGACCAGTCGCTATGACACACACTGACCACAAGGAGGCAGATGCTCAATGCTCAATGCTGCCCCCAGGTGGACAGTGCACTCCCACAGGGGGAGCTCAGCTCAGCTCAGCCACAAGTTGGGCTGACAGCTGCAAGCACAGCAGAGGTGGCAGGAGCCTTTCCCACAGCCTCGGAAGCACTAAGGATGTCTGACTGCGGCTTAGGCCCACTCTCCAGGGGAAGTGGGCCTAAGCCACAGTCAGACATCCCTGGAGGGCTCCTGGGCTGCCAGAGAGATGTCTAACTGACAGTTTAGGCCCAATCCCTCAGGGAGCGGGCCTAGCTGGCAGATGGACATCCCCTGGGGACTGCAAGAGGGCACAAATTTTCATACACCTGGGCCTCCAGTGAATGAATAATCAGGTGAGTTTGTGGAAGTGGGCCAACATCTGGCAGTGTGTGTTGGGAGGTGACTGAGAGCAAAGGTCACTTCTAATTTTGTCTTATAATGAGACTAGGGGCCCGGTGCACAAAAATTTGTGCACTCGGGGTGGAGGGAGTCCCTCAGCCCGGCCTGTGCCCTCTCACAGTCTGGGACCCCTCAGTGGATGTCCTATGATGGCCCCAGTCTGCCAGGCGCCTTCTGTGTGTGTGTGTGTGTGTGTGTGTGTGTGTGTGTGTG
>PVJC01005672.1:0-49796 GCA_004026665.1 Murina feae
CTGAGCTAGTCTAAATGTTTTACTTTATAGATGAGAAAACAGAGACCTACACAGTAATTTTAGGCCAAAGTCACTCTGTTAAAATCATAGCATCTCTGAGCTTGGAATACCCATGAGGGAGCCTATCTGGTCCAACCATCTACTAGTGTTGGCCTCCCTGACCTGTGTTCACCCACACTGGGCCTAAATGCCTCCATCACAGGACACGGTGGGGGTCAGAGGTCACCAAATCTTCCAATCTTCTGGTTCTTAGAAAGTATCTAAACTAATAAAAGCGAAATATTAAAATTAACCGTTTCTCCGAGACAGGGTAAGCCACGCCCACCAGCCAATCAGAGCGGCTGTATGCAAATTAGCCCGGCCAACATGGCAGCCGCCACTCCCGGACCTGAGTAAACAGCCCTTTCCATTGCGGCAGCAGCGAAAGTGAAGCTGCGCCCTTCAGCTCAGCTCCGATTAAACTGCCTCTAGCGAAACACAGCTTTTTGAAACATTGTAACAATCACAGAATCCTCCGGAGCTGAAGGAAAGAGCAGCTCCCGCCTAACCAGTAACAGTAACAATTGTGTCATTATAGACGCTGCGAGGTGAGGCAGAGGCTTCGTTAGTAGTTAGAAGGCCGCCTTAAAGGAACAGTGTATCAATTACAGTGTATCGAGGAACAGTATCAATTACAGGAGAAAAAACTCCGGAAATCTGCGTCCAGCCAGCCTTGCTGGGACGTTGGGCAATGGGAGCTGTGGGCAGCCTGAAAGCCCCTCACCCAGGCTGGTCAGGCACGCCAGCAGGTGGGCATCCCCCGAGGGGTCCCAGACTGCGAGAGGGCACAGGCCAGGCTGAGGGACCTCCCGAGTGCACAGAGCAGCTGCAGGGCGGGACAGCGCAGGACCCAGGACCCGTGATGGTAAACAGGTGGCAGGGTTGGAGGGCACCGGGAAGCGGGTAAGAGGTGGCAGGGGGGGGGGTCTCGGCCGGCTTGGTGGCTGCCCAGGCCCTTTGCGGGGCATCGTGGAGCGGGAAAGCAAGGCTGCAGGGGCCGGGGTCCTGCTTGGCAGCTCCCCAGACCCCTTGGCGGCACTGGGAAGTGGGAAAGGAAGGCTGCAGGGGACGGGTGAGTGGGAAAGAGTTGGCGGCCTGCTTGGCGGCTTCCCAGGTCCCTTCCGAGGATCAGGGAGCAGGAAAAGGCTGGCCTGACCACAAGGCAGGGTTTTTCCTGCTTTCTGGTGGCTGGAGGAAGATGGGCAGTAGGCAAGCTTGGGAGGCAGGCCGCACCCAGCCCTGGTCACGCTCAAAAAAGAGAACAACATGCAGGGGAGGGCAAGAGTCTGAGAGATCAACATAGAGGGGGTGCCTGCTCCAAGCCTCCACGGTGTGCCTGGGGACAGGCCCCCAGCAGGTAGACACACACAGGAGGACTGCTCCGAGCCTCAGATGCGGCTGGGGGCAGGTCCCCAGTGGTGACACACACACACACAAAAGGCGCCTGGCAGACTGGGGCCATCATAGGACATCCCCTGAGGGGTCCCAGACTGTGAGAGGGCACAGGCCGGGCTGAGGGACTCCCTCCACCCCGAGTGCACAAATTTTTGTGCACCGGGCCCCTAGTTTCCTTATAATAAGCTAAAATGTGTCCTTCCATGTTACTAAAGCCAAGTAAAGTAATGAGAGTCATTCTTCCACATGACAATGCTTCAGATATTTGAAGACTCCAGACATATTCACACTGAGTCTATCATCTCTCCCTTAACCATTCCTCAGACAACATGGTTTCTTTCAAGTCTGGTTGCTCCACTTCAAAAAGGTGTCCATTTCTTTATATCCCCTTTAAAGAGAATGCAGATTTGAACATAATTCTTCAATAATATTTTAATGTATTCATTAAGTTAACTCCCTTAAGGTGGGCAAGGATTGACAGGTGAGGGAAATTATGGGAAGGAACTGTTATCTACAGGCTGGGTTCACCCACACAAACAAACCCATGCACACACTTTCTCCTCAGTTTCTTGAAAGGAATCCCCTTAACTAGTAAAAATCACCCCAGTGGACTGGCAGTGGAGTTCCTTTCTGAAGCAAGCCTTTCTTCCTTGCCATTAAATGCATATGTTCTGCAGAAGGATTTACAAATTTGAAACAAATAGTTGGCTGACTATGAGGATAAGTTGAGCCAGATTTAGATCACTCTACTCAAGGCTCGTGTAGTAGATACCAAGATCAAGCCATGACAAGTTCATAGAAAAGCATGAACCAATATTAAGCATCTTTACAGATATACACTTGCAAGTGAGATGATAAAGGAGAAAATAGTAATAATACACAAAAAACATTTTTTAAATTTTATAAAATATATTACAATGCCCTTCCTTATCCTTGGTAATGAAGGACACTGTTAGGTAAATACTCCAAAACAGCAAGCAAAATGTTATTAAACTATAGTTCTGGCATTTATATTTTCAAAAAATAAATTACTTTTTTAATAATAGCTAGTTTTGTTAAATATCAAAAGTGGTTAATTTTTTTTAGTTCATTCTGACTATCCTGGTGCATGCTGAGTGACAGGGAATCAACCTGAAATTAAACATTTGTTAGAAATAATCCTCTAAGAAATAATAATCCATACAATTTAATCTAGAGCTGATTATGTTTTGCAGTTCCTGCTATTTTTGAGTTGCTGTAAGTGGTTTACTGTTTATTCTTACATTGTTTTTAATTGAAGGAATTAAATGTACTTTCTATGTATCCTCCTATTAACTGTCACCATTGTCCTCTTAAATACAATTAGCTATGTTTTATGATTGTGGAAATTGAAGGTTCAGGGTTGTTAAGGAGCAATAATTAGAATTCTTGAGTATTCAAGCTGGAGAGGACTCAAGAATCATCTGATTAATCCTCTCATTTTAATATTTTCATTGATTTCAGAGAGGGAGAGAAAAATAGAAACATCAATGATGAGAGAGAATCATTGATTGTCTGCCTCCTGCATGCCCCACACTGGGGGTTGAGCCTGCAATCCAGGCATGTGGTCTGACTGGGAATCAAACTGCGACTTCCTGGTTCATAGGTGGAGGGCCAGGCAACACTTTCATTTTGAAAATGAGGACAGTAACATTGGAATCCTTTCAATGTTTTATTTAGTGAACTTAAATACTTTTCAATTTTGTTTCCATTTCTTGAGTTTGAAATAAGAATACTTACACAAGCTTTTTTCTAATACTAAAATTCTCAAAACCACTGAAGGGAATGTGCCAACATAAATGGAACTGTATTCCATCTGATGTTTGGCTAATGTGTACATCAGTAGCATGGCACATGGAATGCTGGGCTGGGCCTGGGATCCTGGGTCTCATGGCTTCTGTGGCACTGCCCCTGCTTTCAGTATCCAACTCTCAGACATGTTTTTGGACTCAGTGTCTTCATCTCTAAAATTAGGGATTGGGCTAAGTCTTTTAAATGTTCTTAGAGTTCCAGTGTGCCACAATTCTCATTTTATTTAATTTTTTTAAATGCATAATATACACATATGTCATAGAGATGCAAATTCACAAACACTATAAAGACAGGAAGGAAGCAGAAGGAAAATTAGATTACTCTTGACTATATTTCAAAGCTAAGTGATCTCTAAAGAGAACAGTGTTCATTTGAGAACAGTGTTAATTTGATATTTTTGAAATTTTGCACTTTCTAATAGACAAATTCTGGTTCCTTGTGGGGTATGTTCATTTTATGTTGTCGTCATAAAATTTGGGGAGTTTGTGTTTATAAATAAGCATCGAGTTCTCTTAGTTTGATATGTTATGGCTACTCCCACTTGTGAATGTGTTTGGGTACATTAGCTCTTGATACTTCCTCAAGTAAAAGAAGCAAAGGATGATGTATAACTGTCTGAATGAGTCTCTTTAAGTTTGCTTGGAGTCTGGAGCTGTAATTCTCAGCTGGCAGTACCACCACATGCCACTAGGAACCAATTTTGTCATTACAAACAGATATTTATGAGCTTGGACTCTAAAGAAACAGAAGGCAGGATGAATTATGAGAAGTTCTAGGTCTGCACACACTTTCTTCAATAATGAGCCTAAGGTGGGGAGGAGGGAGAAATTAACCAAACTAAACTCCCATTTTACACAACCCAAACAATACATTGCTAACATCTCACTGAGCACAGGAATCCAACTTGAGGTGATCCCATTTAAAGTCTATTTGTAAATTCCAATCTGAAGAGCTTCAAGTGAAAAGAATGAAGCTGCCTGAAAAGCCACAGTGGGGAATAGGGGATAGCCTGGATGACTTAATAGGGACTTTACATTGCTAATGGATGCATCTCTAAGATGGCCTACAGATAAATATGAAATAGTTTTGGTCCAAAAAGGAAAGGCAGAGTTCATCACCACAGACACAAGCTTCTGCGCTTCCCTGATGCAAATACAGGAAGTCAAGGTGCAGAGGCCGTGGTCTCTCCATAACCACTCTCCATGACAGTGTGAGTTTGTCGGACACCAAAGGCAAGGACTGCACCTTTTACTTAGTGTGGTTTTACTCGGAGATATTTAATTAGCTGTAAAATGCAACCAAATATTCACTCCATGTTTATGTATCCCCTTGGTAAAGATGCTACAGGAGAAGGTATCTTTGGAAAGGATAATAGGAATATATTAATCCACTAATGAATATTAATTGTGTATCTGATATGTGAGGGAGATTATCATGAGATCTAATAAGGAATAATAACTAAATAATATATAGGGTGGTTCTAGCTCTCAAGAATTTTCCAGTCTAGCTTCAATAGGTACAACACATGTACACAAGGAGAACCAGTGACACCAGGATGGCAAGACAATGTGAGTTATGGAAACAGTAAGTCAGATGGGAACTCAAAGGGAGGGAAAGAGCCTGAGGGCTGTAGAAATCAAGAAATACTTCCAGGTTGCCTTTAAAAAAAAAACCTGTGGTGCCTGAATGGTGTGTCAATGGTTGAGCATTGGATTATGAACCAGGAGGTTTATGATTCAATTCCTGGTCAGGACACATGCCCAGGTTGTGGGCTTAATCCTCAGTGTGGGGCATCAGGAGGCAGCTGATCAATGATTCTTTCTCATCATTGATGTTTCTCTTTCACTCCCTTTCCCTTCCTCTCTAAAATAAAAATAAAATCTATTAAACGAACAAACAAACAAACAAAAAACCTCTGGTAAGTGGATGAACATGAAAGCCAGAGAAGAGCTATAAGAAGGATTGTGTCCCTAACTGGTTGGCTCAGTAGATAGAGCATCGGCCTGCGGACTGAAAGGTCTCAGGTTCAATTCCGGTCAGGGGCATGTACCTTGGTTGCGGGCACATCCCCAGTGCGGGGTGTGCAGGAGGCAGCTGATCAATGTTTCTCTCTCACCGATGTTTCTAACTCTCTATCCCTCTCCCTTCCTCTCTGTAAAAAATCAATAAAATATATATATATTTTTAAAAAGGATTGTGAATTCACCATGAACAGAAACAGGGAGAAAGACAGAACGAGCTAAAAAGTAAGAGCATAAGGAAGGTAGTTTCTTGAAAGTCATGTAAGGGAATAAGGGGAGAGAATAAGGAGGAAATCAAAACAAGTTTGGAGAAAAAAATAAGAAGGTGACTAGTTATTCAGAGCCTAAAACATCCCAACCACTCTTCCGGGTGCTCAGCATGTTATCTCATTCATTCCTCTAAAACTGCATGTTACCAATATCATTTTACAGGCTCAGAGAAATTAAATAAATGAAGCCAAAGTGAATTCCAGTCTCTCTAACTTAAAAACTGTTATTTTTTCCATTATTCTTTTCCATGCTCCTGTGTCCTCTTTAGATACATTTTCATCAACAACCAAAACAGGGGCCTAGACTATATCAGCTCTGAGGTCCATGTTAACTTTAAAGTGCCATGAGTCTAACATTAGAAATAAACAGGGAGTAAAAACAAACAGAAAAGTGAGAAGCTGGAGAGTTGCTCAGAGCTCTGAAAGATAATGTTGATGAGAAAATTCTGATGAAATAACACTGACTCATATTCTCTCTCTTGCCACCTTACAAATCCTTTTTTCTAACTAGGGCCTGAGAAGTCCAGGCCCTCAGAACTAATTTGGAGTTAGAGTCTATTTATGTGACTGCCCCCATCAAACATGAAGATTAACCCAAAATGTGGTAGGTCAATTTCTCAGGACACCTCAGGAGCCACCCCTTTCCTGCCCATGTTTGCTGCCAAACTCCCAGATGGTTAGGACTGAGTGGTGTTTTCAAAACAGAAATAGCCCAAGGTCATTGGGGCCTTGTTTCAACTGTATCTCATCTCCTCGGTAGATGACTGGAAAGAATAAGAAATTCTAATAAGAGACATATTGAGGAAAGAAAGGTGAGAAATGGAGAGTGAAATGTGAATCTGAACATATAAAGAAAAGAAAGCATCACAAGAATACCAGACAAGTGATGAAACAATAGAACAGATTATGGCTATAAACTTTTATAAACATACCAAAAGTTGCAAATTTGTTCATGGCGAAAGTGGGTAGCATCAGAAGTAAGAGTCAGAGTTAAAGCAGGGGAATGCTATGAAAGGTGACAAAATACTCAACTTTGGATATGGAAATTCTCACTATGGCTTTACCCAAGGCACATCACTTTTTTTTTAACTGAAAGAAAAGGAGTTGGTGTGTCTGCATAGATTTTGCATATGTGTGCTAAGGAACTTTTGGCCACTCAAGCAAAAAGAACTAGAGAAAGTACTCCATAGCCCTGGGCCATTCTCCCCTCCACTTACCACAAGTCAAATATTTCTTTCTTTGTTGTAGTCCATTGAGAGAAAAATCTAGAAAATCCAGGAATGTAAGCTACTTGCTGTTGCAGTGCTCAGATGAAGTCCTCAAGTATCAGAAAGGAGTATATCAAAATATTATGACTAGTAAACCAGAACAAAGATCTAATCCATAATTTATCCTTTAAATGTTTTAAACTGCTGGGGAAATGAAACTTAAAACAATAGTCTTCACCTTACATGGGCTCAGTGCTATATTTGTTTCCTCATCTCTCTTCAGTAACTTTGGAAGTGGGATACTAATAGCTCAGGTGCACAGTGAGATGGAACCACATTCAATCAGGACTGACCTGAATATAATGAACTCTTTGAGGACATGGCCTCAATTCGTTAGTGCAAATACATGCAGGAAGTCATGTGAAATGCCCTGGTGCAAATTTCTTTTTTTTTTCTTTTTCTTTTTCCTTAATGGACATTTGCTTTGTCAGACTTGCATTATAGCGAAGTTATAAATATATAAATGAAGTATTGATTACTTGTCTCAATTCATCCACAGCTTGTGCAAAATCAGACACTACATAGCCAGAGAGGCTGATGGATGGGGCTGTGAGTGCTTTCAGGAACTGAACTCTCTTGAATGGTTCTGTGGCTAAAATTCATTAAAAAAAAAAAAAAAACCACATGTTTTTCAGTGGACTATTTTGAGAAAAAGAAGTAAGATTTAAGATAGACTTTTTTTCCCATGAAAATTGGGGCCCTGTCATACTGCAAATCTTTTCCTTTCCACCCACAGAGCTGGTCAGTCTGCATTCATTTGGGCACCACAGGCATGCCGAATTATGGGTGGTTTCCCAGATGGTGGTGGGAAGAGACCCAGGCATCAGCACAGCTCTCAGCTGGGAATAGCAAGCACACAGCAAAAGAGTATAACCAGGGCTTATTTTGATTCCAGGCAGAATGCAAGTAATGTGTTCCCTAGATGTTAGGTCAAAACAATCACTAACCTAAACAAAGCAAGAGAAAGAATTTTCATAAGAGCAAGCCTCCACCATTCCCCAAAACTTGTTCTGAGGAAGAAACTCTATTAGTTTTTGACGCATAAGCCTGATCAATGCTACCTTAAGTTATAAAACAAATATTTGGACAAATTGACAGCAGGAAACTCCTGCTATGATTCATTGAGAAGGACACAACATCACTTTTGTAGTATTCCTACCAAAAATTCATAGCTGGAATCTAAATATGAGAAAATATCAGTAAATTCAAAGTGAAGGATGTCTACAAAATATTAACTGGTATTCTTAGAAAAGTCAAGCTCAAGAAAGGTGAAAGAAGGCTAAAAAACTGTTCCTGATTAAGGATACAAAAGAGACAAAAACTAAATGAAATGCATGATCTTGAAATTTAAATATGGACTGTGGGTTAAACAATAGCATTATCCATTTTAAATTCCTTGAGGTTGATAGTGTACTATTATTAGGTCAGAGTATGTTCTCTGTTCTTAGGAAATACATAAAGTCTTCAACTTAGTCTTCAATGACCCGGGGGGGGGGGGATTAACTGTCTATATGGAGAGAGAAGAGAGAGAGAGAGAGAGGTGGGGAAAAAAGAGGAGGAGGAAGAGAAGGAGGAGGAGGAGGAGGAGGAGGAAGAGGAGGAGGAGGAATGATATAACAGATGGGACAAAATGTAAAATCTAATCTAATAAAAGAGTAATATGCAAATTGACCCTCATTCCGTTACACCCACAAGCCACGCCCACAAGCCATGTCCACCAACCAATCAGGAGCAAATATGCAAATTAACCCAACTAAGATGGCGGTGGTCACAGAGCTGGAGTTGCCCCAGGCAATGGAGGAAGCCAGGGCCCTGTGGGCCCTGAGCTCTACACAAGGCTATAAAGTTTCAATTATAGAAGACAAACAAGCCCCAGATACCTGCGGGGCTGGGACCTTGGGTTGCCAGGGGCAACCCAGGCTTCGAGCAGGGGACCAAGGCAACAAAGTTTCAATTATAGAAGTTGAATAAATCCCAGATACCTTCTTCCAGACAGGCACCCCGGTAGGGACCCAAACCCTGAAGGGACTGTGGGCAGCCTGAAATGGCCCTCTGCCCCTCACCCAAGTTGGCCAGGTACGCCAGCAGGAGGACATCCCCCGAGGCGTTCCAGACTGTGAGAGGACACAGACCAGGCTGAGGGACCCCCCCAAGTGTACAAATTTTTGTGCAGCAGGCCTCTAGTATTTAATAAGTCTGAATAAAGAATATATGAGTTTCTTGTACCATTCTTACTATTCTTGCAACTTTTCTTGAAGTTTAAAAATATGTCACAATAGAAATGTTCAAATAAGTGTCCTCAATATTGAATCTGTTGGATTCAGGGCCATGGGCAGTCATCAGCCTTTCCTTTGAGAATAAGACTTAAAAATCCACCAGCAAGGTTCCAGCTCCTTGAGATGGAGGAAGTATTTTTCACCCTATTGCATAATTTGGCAGCTGTTTGAGAACTCTGAAAAGTAAATAGGATAAATTGGGGACCATGTCCAAATTCCATGTGCTACTGAACTGGTGGCAAATTTTCTTTAGTGTACTTGGCCTAAACTCAGTGCAGCCTGAAACTGGAAGTGGAGCTCTGGAGGCTGACATAGAGAGCTCCAGAAGAAGACCTCAGGTTCTGGCTCTGAGAGCATGAAGGGAACTCTTAACTTTCAGAGAGAGTTGGGGAAATCCTGTTATTCTTTTTATCTTCCTTGTTTTTATGCTTTCTCTGTTTTCTCATACCTTAGCCCCAAAGCCATCCTACTATTTGCAGTGGTGGTTTGGGAAACAGGGTTATGCAAGAATCTAAAACTCTGAGAGAGGAAACTGTGATCCAAAGAAGGGAGTGGGAATCCTAATTGCTTTTCTTTCTTTCTCTCTTTCTCTCTTCTTTTTCTTCTTTTTTTTTTACAATAGCTAATTGCATTTTTTATCTTTGTCTTCCCAGTGTGTGGGTGGATTCAGGCATATCACAGGAAGTACATAGTAGAGTGAGGTAACTTAAGCCCCACATCCTTGCCGGAGGAGTGAAAAGGAGAGCACAGGGAAGTGGAAAGTACTGTGGTGGTTACAGAGAGGAAGAAGCTTAGGGAAGCAAATTTTTAAAGTTGTTTGTGAACCCCTGCCCTGCCCCACCCCACCAACCAGCTGATCATGTCTGGATCTATACCTAAACAGCATAGGCATGTAGACCCTGAGGGATGAGAGCTCAGCTAAAGGATAAACTACCACCAATGTCCCAGACTAGCCTCCAGGTGGTACACATGTGTGACAGATCTGAGGAGTACTGCAGAGGTTTTGAAAACCAATCAGTAGCACTGATGTTGCAATGACAATTCAAATGAAGATAGTCATAACTAAACCAAATCAGACGTTTGTTTGCAGAAAAAAAAAAAAACCTCAAAAATTTTATAGAATTTAATCAAGACCCAAAACTTCATGATATATTACTCAGATTATTCATAATAAAATTCAAAATTATGTGACAAAAAGAATCTGGAAAATATCAACATATATGGAAAAAAGACAATGGATACAACAATGAGATTACACAGATGTTGGATTTTCTAACAAAGACTTTAATCAGCTACTATAAAAATGCTTGAACAATAATCACATTCTTGAACTAAAGTTAAAATAGAAAATATCATTAAAGAGAAGATATAAAAAACACATGAAAACTTTAGAATTGTTAAATGAAAACTTTAGAATTATTTAATATAATAACCCAAATTAAAAACAAAACAAAACACAACACTATCTATGCTGAGAATAAAAAATCAGTGCACTTGATGATAGGATAGACATTATTGTATCTGAACAACAGAGAGAAAAATGTTAAAAAAGATGAAGAGGGTTGGGGGTGTGTGGGGATGGGCATGAAACAATCCCTAAAGTTCTAATATGCATATCATCAGAATTCCAGAAGAAGAAAAGTAAAATTCAGAAAAAAAATTTTTGCAAAAATAAGAAATTTCAAAATTTGGTGAAAGACAAGAAACTCAGTGACCCCCCAAACTAGATATAGCAAAAAAAATTCATACAAATACATCATATTTAAACTTCTGAGAACTAAATGAAGAACAGGAAAGCAAACAGGGAAAACTTTAAATTACTTATAGGGGAACAACAATGCAAATAACTATAGACTTTTTTTAATAAGAAATATCAAGAGATTTATAGACAATACCAAGGGTGACTTTTAGGACTAATAAATAAGTTTGGCTAGATTTCAAGATATAAGGTCAATTAAATTAATTGTGTTTCCACAAACCCAGAAATCTACCCAAACCATTTTGCTCAATTAATATTTAACACTAAAGGCAAGAGCATACAATAGAGTAAAAATTGTCTCTTCAATAAATAGTGCCTCCCTGACTGGTTTGGCTCAGTGGATAAAGTGTCAGCCTGCTGATTCAAGGGTCCCGGGTTCAATTCTGGTCAAGGGCATGTACGTTGGTTGCAGGCACATCCCCAGTAGGGAGTGTGCAGGAGGCAGCTGATCGATGTTTCTCTCTCATTGATGTTTCTGACTCCCTATCCCTCTCTCTTCCTCTCTGTGAAAAATCAATAAAATATATTTTAAAAATCAAACAAAATAGTGCCAGGAAAATAGAATAGGTACATGCAAAAATATGAAACTAGACCACCAAATTACACCATACACAAGAATAAACTCAAAATGGGTAAAAGATTTAAATGTAAATCATGAAACCATAAAATCCTAGAAGAAAAATAGGTAGTAAAATCTCAGCCATCCCACACAGCAACATTTACACCTAGGGCAAAGAGAAACAAAATAAAAATAAACAAATGGAACTACATGAAACCAAAAAGTTTCTGCACAGCAAAGGAAACCAGCATCAAAATGAAAAGGGAACCCACTGTATGGGAGAACATATTTGCCAATGGTATATCTGATAAGGGGTTAATATCCAAAATATATAAAATACTCATACAACTCAACAAAAGAAAGACAAAAAAGCTGATTTGCTTTTTAGTTTATTGTTATAAATCTAACAAAGCATATGCAGAATGTGCATGCAGAATTAATTTTTTTAATTTATATTTATTGTTGAAAGTATTACAGATGTCTCCTATTTTTTCCCCATTAATTCTCATCTCCCTATTCCTCCTCCACACTTCTTCAAAGTGGACATATAAATGACCAAGAGACATGAAAAAAGGCTCAACATCACTAATCATCAGAGAGATGCAAATTAAAATGACAATGAGGCACCATCTCACACTTTACATAATGGCTATCAATAAATCAACAAACAAGTATTTTTGAGGATGTGGAGAAAAAGAAACCCTTTTACACTGTTCATGGGAATGCAGACTGGTACAACCACTGTGGAAAACTGTGTGGAATTTCCTCAAATAATTCAAAATGGTAGTGCCATTTGACACAGTGATCCCACTTCTAGGAATATATCCTAAGAATCCTAAAACACCAATCACAAATAATATATGCACCCCTATGTTTATAGCATCATTATTTATAATAGTTAAGATCTGGAAACATTCCAAATGCCCATCAATAGATGAGTGGATAAAAAGCTGTGGTACTGTTACACAAGGGAATACTGTGCAGCTTAAAAAAAAGAAGTATCTCTTACTCTTTGAGACAGTAGGGATGGACCTGGAGAGTATTATGCTAAGCTAAATAAGCCAATCAGAAAAAGAGAAGTATCACATGATCACACTTATATGTGTAATCTAATGAACAAAATAAACTGATTAACCAAATAGAGCCAGAGACATTGAAGCATGGAACAGAGTGATGTATTTCATAGGGAAGGGGACAGGAGTGTGGGGGAGAGATTAACTGTGGAGCTTACATGTATATATGCATAATCCATGGTCACAGACAATAGTGCAGTGAGTGGGAAGGGGTGGGAGCAGGGTGGAGGAGGTGAATGAGGGAAAAATAGGGACATCTGTAATACTTTCAACAATAAATATAAAAAAATAATTGTGTTTCTACACAAAAACAAATAATTGGAACTGAAATAAATAAATAAAATAAATAATTTATAATAGCTCATAGAAATAGAGGGATTGGATATAAATTTAATAAAGTGTGTGCAGAATGTGCATGCAGAAAACATAAAACACCAGGAAAAGAAATCAAAGACCTAAATAAGTGGAGAGACATATCGTGATTATGGATTAGAAGGATCAACATAGTAAAGATAAATTAATGAACAGATTTAATGAAATTCTTCTAAAAATCCAAGCAGGGAATTATATATACATGAAAAAATTGATTCTAAAATGTATATGGGAACAAAAAAGAACAAAAATAGTCAAAATGTTATTAAAAAAGAAAAGTTGAAGCAATCATACAATATGATTTTAAAACTGATTTTTTAGATATTGATTAAGGGACAGCATTGAGAGTCTAGAAGTAGACACACACACATGTAGCCTGTTGACCTTTGACAAAGGAGCAAAGGCAATTCAATGGGAAAAGGACAATCTTTTCAATAAATGTGTTTGAAACAATTGAACATTCACTTGCAAAAAATAAAAGTAACTTTGATTTCATTCTTGGGTTAAAAACATTTAACCCAAATGAATTATAGCATAAAAGTAAAATGTAAAACTAGAAAATATTTAGAAGAAAACATAGGCGAACATCTTCAAGATCTGGAGTTAGGCCAAGAGCATTTTTACACATGACAGCAAAGCTGGTCCCTTGAATAAAAATGTGATAACTGGATTTTGTGAAAATTAAAAATATTTTCTGTGTGCATAAAATTCAACTATAGCAAAACAAACAACCCAAAATACCCACATGAACACTTCATCAAAAGGGTATAGTCAAGGCAAATATGCACATGGAAAAGATGCTCCACATCATTTAATCATTAAGAAAATACAAATTAAAACCACAGCAAGTGAGCATTACATTCTTACTAGGGGCTCAGTGCACAAAAATTTGTGCACTCAGGAGGTCCCTCAGCCCAGCCTGTGCCCTCTCGCAGTCTGGGACCCCTCTGGGGATGTCCACCTGCTGACGTGCCTGGTCAGCCTGGGTGAGAGGCTGATGGCTGTTTGCAAGTTGGCCAAGCACCCCAGTGTAGACCCTCACCCCATTGGGGTATGGCCAGCATGAGTGATGGACTGAGGGCTGTTTTCAGGCTTTCAGGCGGCCCACAGCTCCCATTGACCCAATGTCCCAGCAAGTCTGGCTGGAAGTGGGTTTCTGGGATTTATTTATCTTCTATAATTGATACACTGTTCCTTTAAGCTGAGGCCTAGGCAGGTAACGAAGCCTCCTGTCTGCTTCAGCTTATGGCTTCTAAAATTGAAAGAATGTTGCCTTAGGAGTCCCAGCCAGGACTGCTGTTTGCTTCAATTCCAAGGCTTCTATAATTGAGACAATGTTGCAAATATGTTGTTGCCTGGAGCTGGGAGAAACCCAGCTGGCCAGCAAACAGTTTTACTCCTGCTGCAACGGAAGCAGCTTCATGACTGCTGGCCTCCATCTTGGCTGGGTTAATTTGCATACAGTCCCTCTGATTGGCTGGTGGGCGTGGCTTAGGCATCCAGAAGAAATGGTCAATTTCAATAATACGCTTTTATTAGATTAGATTACAATGTCAAACAATATAAAGGGCTGGCAAGGATACTGAGTTACTGGAATTGTCATATGCTGCTGGTAGGAAATGGTCCAGCCACTCTGGAAAACCTGACATTCATACAATGGAATATTACTCAACATGAACTATGATGCATACAACTTAGATGAATATTGAAGGCACTATGTTTGAGTTAAAGAAGCCAGTCTCCAAGGTATAATTTAATTTATGTAGCATTCTTGAAAAGACAAACTCTAGTGACAGAGACAAAATCAGTGGTTGCCAGAAGTTGGGGGGTGGGCAGGGTGTCTGACTACAAAATGACAGTGTGAGGGAGTTTAGGGAAACTAATGTAACTACACTCTTTCCTGATTATAGTTGAGGTTACATGATTCTATTCATATGTTCAAATTCATAGAACTATACTCAAAAAGTCAATATTATTCTACATAATTATTAAATTAAGTTAACAGAAAAAAATCAACTATAATTTACTTAGTTAATTTACCTTCTAAATGGAAAGAGAAAATTCAAAAGAACCACTGGCAGAGGATGAGCCACTATGACCTACTTGCAATTCATTTTCTTGTCCTAATGCTTTGAGTAGATTGGAGGAAAATATCCACCAGCAAGAATTCAGTCATTTTTGAATTCAACAACTGCCACCACACCCCAGCAGCCTGGTGCAATCATTTCAGGAACTTGAGAAGAAGGAAGCTATCCTGCTTAGTTCAGTTTACATTGGTGTTCTGCTGACTTTGGAATTAATTCCTACAGATGAGAGGGCTTCCTCAGATAACAGAGGCTGGAGATGTTTCACATGGAGTTAGGAGGTGAGTGTAGGAAATTGCCAAGGAGGACCAGCTGCCAAGTTTTCACTTGTCCTCACAAGAAGGTACTGTCTTAATGATTTAACCATGATACAGAGTATGACCCTCATCCTTGGAAGGCCAGATATTTGTTCTTGTCATTGCTTCTGACTTAATTAGATGGAGAATGTAGTGAAGATCCTTCATAGCCTCTATGTAGTCTTATGACTGTGAGCTAACACTCTTTCTTAAAACCATCCAACTCCCTCAACAAGCAGCCTTTGAGTAGTCCTTTCATTTATCCATTTATTTACTATACATTTATCCAGCACCTTCTTTGTAACAAGCATTACACTAAGTTCTGGACATACAGGATAAATAATGCATGTTTGAGCAGCTCAGAGGTTTTCCTGCAGGGTAGAGAATGTGATGGCCAGCTGAGAGGTATTCCAGGACCTATGGCAATGATTTTCCATGTTGCAATTTAACAAGATGCAGTCATTCTCTTGTGAATTTAACAAAAATCATCATCCCTGAATTTTACTACACAGAAAAAAAATTATGAAACTGGGGATTATACCCTAAAGTGATTACCCCATTGGGGAATTAATTGCCCACTTGTGAGTTTCCAGTCTTTATAATAACAGTAATAATACACCTTAGAGCTCAAAGGTGGTTGTTTCATACTCAACCACACTCAGCAACTCTTCTCTTTCTCTCCTGGTTTACCACTTATGTCATCTGTGATACAACACACCATCCTCACCAAACTGCAAACTGAGATCAGAAACTGAGATATGGTTCCCCCCATCCTCAGCAGCTAGTTCAGTGCTTTCAAAGTGATATTGCAAAGGAATTATAATTTACTAGAGACCCATTATAGGAAGATTCCTGCAAGAATAGAGCTTCCGCTTCCTGAGCCAGAGCAAAGGGGAAAAAGGAGTGAAGCCTGCCTTGCGGGCTTCGCTCCCTTCTCCATTGCCTAGCTCCCTCCCATCTCTGCTGCCTTAGCTCCCTCCCATCTCTGCTGCCTCCCTTCCTCCCATCTCTGCTGCCTTGGCTCCCTCCCATCTCTGCTGCCTTGGCTTCCTCCCATCTCTGCTGCCTCCCTTCCTCCCATCTCTGCTGCCTTGGCTCCCTCCCTTCCCTGCCTAGCTTCCTCCCATCTCTGCTGTCTCGCTCCCCCCCTTCTCTACCGCTGCACTCCCTTCTGCAACACTTGGCTTCCTTCTAGGCTGAGAGGTATTCCCTGAATTTTAAAGACCAAGCCCTCAAGATAACACTGACTTTAACTTGTATTTGTATTATTATTCAAGTGGTCCGTTCACAGGATGTTTGAGGTGACTCAAGAAGAGAAAAGAATACTTATTGTTAATATTTCATAAGGGTGGTCATTATATTCAGACCATGCTTCTGCTGGAAAGAGCTGGTTCAATGAATGAATGTTCAAAATTGATTCAGTGAATATTTCATCCAATTATAAATTTAGCAACTGATGTAATCATCAGTGGTGTGCTGGTAAATGTTTGACAATGATCTTTCCAGCATTGGTTTTTATAGTGCACACCCTTCTCTCATGGCCAACCAATATCAAACAATCAATGTGATGTCATCTAGTTTCACAGATGGAACAGCTGGAACTTCAATAATCAGCTCTGTCAAGCTGAAACAACTCCAGTACACTGCTGGATGTGACTTAAGGAATAAGAGAGAGAATGGCCTACCTATAGTTGGAATTCCAGGAAAATTATTTTTAGACAACACACTTGAATTGGCAGACGGTGTTGGGTCACGTTTTTCAGATCCCTAGAAAGACCCCTTTGTAAAAGGCTGGCCTTTAGGAAATCTACATTCTAAATATTTATTGTTCCTTATCTGCTGTGTGTCCTTGGGCAAGCCCTGGGACTCATTTCCCTGGGACTCATATTAAAATGAGTAGATTTCATATCTGCCAGGTGTCAGTTATCTAGTCAAAAAATCAACTCAGTTTCTGGTCATTAAACTAGGTGTCCATAATAGCCAGTGGGTCCTGAAACATAAATGATCACCACCCAAATAGGAGGTAGGAAGTCACTAAAGCCTCCCCAAGGTCTTACTGGGATCTTGATCTCTCTCTAAGAGAGGTTTTGTAATGACCCTGAACAGGGGTGGGGAATAATCTACTTTCTCCAAGCCTGTGTCCTCCTCTGCCTCTGATTCCCCCCTCATCTCAGCCAGGTGCACCTACGTTTAACCCTGCCTTTGCAGTTATGGTGTAAGAAAGTTGTTTTTTTGTTACCTATCCTTACATTTACATTCCTTCATATTCATATTGAAATACTCATCACAGGAGAAACATAAGAATATCAAATCTGTAAAATTAACACATGTAATTGAGGTTCTCTAATATAATCTACACTAATAAAAGAGTAATATATTAATTGGTGTCACTCCACTGCAATCCAAGCCATGCCCACCAGCCAATCAGGGCAACAATATGCAAATTAACCCAACCAAGATGGCAGTGGGAAGCCATAGAGCTAGAGCAAACAGGAGGCTTCTTTGCCCCAGCAATGGAGGAAGCTGCCTGCCTAGGCAGGCTGTGGCCTCTGCTCAAGGCAACAAAGTTTCAATCATAGAAGATAAATAAACCCCAGATACCTGCTTCCAGCCAGCCTTGCTGGGAGCTTGGGTGAGTGGGGGCTGTGGCCAGACTGCAAACAGCCATCAGCCCCTCACCTAGATTGGCCAGGCACCCCAGCAGGAACCCCTACACTGAAGGGACTATGGCCAGCCTGCAAACAGCCATCAGCCACTCAGCCAGGCTGGCCAGGCACCTCTGGAGGGGACATGCACCTTGAAGGGACTGTGGCCAACCTGTAAACAGCCATCAGCCACTCACCCAGACTGGATACCCCTCCCTGAAGGGGTTCTGGCCAGTCTGAAAACGGTCCTCAGCCCCTCACCCAGGCTAGCCAGGCACCCCAATGGGACCCTGACCCTGATCCAGGACACTCTTCAGGGCAAACCAGCTGGCCCCAACCCTTGCACCAGGACACTATCCTATATAATAAAAGGGTAATATGCAAATTGATCCTAACAGCAGAACCACTGGGAATGACTGGTCACTATGAAACACACTGATCACCAGGAGCAAACGATCAATGCAAGAGCTGCTCCCTGGTGCACTCCCACAGCGGGCGCTCTGCTCAGACACAAGCCAGGCTGATGGCTGCCAGTACAGCGGTGGTGGTGGGAGCCTCTCCTGCCTCCTCAGCAGTGCTGAGATGTCCTATTGCAGCTTAGGCCTGCTCCCCGCTGGCAAGTGGACATCCCCCAAGGGCTCCCAGAGTGCCAGAGAGATATCTGACTGTCAGCTTAGGCCCGATCTCCCAGGAAGCAGGCCTAAGCTAGCATGTGGACATCTCCCAGGGGTTCCAAGACTGTGATAGGGCACAGGCTAGGCTGAGGGACCCTCCCGAGTGCACAAATTTTTGTGCACCAGGCCTCTAGTCCTATATAATAAAGAGCTAATATGCAAATTACACTTATGACCTTACAAGATGACTGCCTAGAACCAGGCCAGCAGGGTAGTTAGTGAGAGATGACTAAACAACTGAACAAGCAGGCTGTGTGGGGCTACCAGGCTGGTAGAAGGTCATGGGGGACAACCTGGATGGCAGGGGGGCAGTTAAGGGTGACCAGGCTGGCAGGAGGGCAGTTAGGGACAATCAGGCAAGCACTCAGAGGCAGTGAAGGGCAATCAGGCAAGCAGGCAGATGAACGATTAGGAGCCAGAGATCTAGAATTATGAGAGGGTTGTTAGACTTCCAGTTTAGGCCCAATCTCCAGGATCTGGCCTAAACTGGCAGTCAGACATCCCCCAAGGGATCCCAGATTTGGAGGGTTCAGGCTGGGCTGAGGAGACCTTCCCCCATCCCCCATGCATGAATTTCATGCACCAGGCCTCTAGTAATGTAATATAATGAAACTAGTCACTTATTGTTGCCTCTTCAATTATACCTTAATATTAACTATTTTTATGGATAGTTATCTATTTAAATATCAGTTCTGTGCACAGTCTACTCAATAAATATCTGTGGAATGAATAAACAAGTGAATAGATGATATTTTATCTATCTGAATAGATGAGATAGTTTTCCTCCTTTGTTTTCAGGCCTCTGGTGCTATGATTCCCATTTTCCTATTTCCATATTTTTCTTTATGGTCTCTGTTTATCTCTAGATAACAGCAAATACCTTCTTACACTGTGGGGAGGGAGATTTTGACAGGAAAATAATGTTCTTTACTGGTCATCTACTTTTAGAAATGTGTGAATAGAGAGATTGAGAAAGTAGAAATCAGGCTATGCAATTGCTGGTAGTTGGTAGAGCATCAAGTGCACTTGAATGGGTGGCATTTGTCCCTATTCTGTGCTCTGATCTGAAGCTTGTATGACTAGATGTAGTGGGGGCTGGAAAACTGTGGTGCTCATTTGTGGAGGTGAAAATGCTAGGAAAATCAGAGGCCACAAGTAGAGGCTGCATAATCCCTCAGGCTGATGGTCTTGCTGTACAGTTTCCCTGCAACAACATTTCAATCATTTGTAATGCGAGAAGCAATTTTAACATGTCTTTATAAGGCAAGAGCACCAGAACTAGAGCATACGAGACTTTTGAAAATATTGTCATTTAGTTTATTTTGATCAAATTAAAACTCTTTCTTTACAAAATTAGCATCCCAGAAACCTTTTATGTTGTTGCTGTTAATCCTAAAAATGGCACAAGTGTAATATAATTCTACTGTTACTTAGTAGACATCAACCTGATATCCTTTTTATATGTATAATGTCTAATACTTTTTATGCTGCTTTTATTATTAATTTTATTTTGACTCTTTTTCCTCACATACGCCCACACATTATATTCTAGCTTTCATATTTCTCTAAGTAAAAAAAAAGAAAAAAGAAAATCTTAGGAAGCTGTAGAAATAATCATCTATTTAATACAATAAATATATTCTTTCATGTATATTTCCACAGTGAAGATGGTAAAAAAGAAATACCTAATAAAGAAATAGTTTACTTACAGTAATCAAACCTGAGTTAATCCTTAATTTCATATATTAATCAATGTGTATCCAGAGGTGGGCAAAAGTAGGCTTATAGGTGTGAGTAAATGAAAAAGAGTTTATTCTTTATTATTATTTCTTAATTATTTATTACTAGGGGCCCGATGCATGAAATTCATGCACTGGGGGTGGGGGGTTCCTCAGCCCAGCCTGCCCCCTCTTACATAATGGGAGCCCTCAGGGAGCCCTTGGGGAGCAGGCCTAAGCCACAGTCTGGCCTCCCTTTGTGGGAGGTGACCAGGCTACTCAGAAGAAGCCACCAGCCCCATCACCCCACTGCTGCAGCCACTTCCAATCACTGCAGCCACCAAGGTGTTTTCATCAACATGGACTCCAGTCTCTTCACCATGAAAAAATTACAACATTCTTTAGGCATTTCCAAAATGTGTCTTTCATAGGATATGACATTTCTTTCTTTCTTTTTTTTAATCCTCACTTAAGGATATGTTTCCATTGATTTTTAGAGAATATTGAAGAGAAAGGAAAAACAGAGAGAAACATCAAAGTGAGAGAAACACTTTGATTGGTTGCCTCCTGCATATGCCCTGACCTGGGCCCCGGTCAGGCAGGAGCCTGCAACCTAGGTGCATGCCCTTGGTCAGAATTGAACCCACACCCTGCAGTCAGCAGGCTGAGGCATTTTGCACTGAGCCAAACCAGCCAGGGCAGGATATCACATTTCTTAGCCCTCCAGCAGTGGACCTTCATTTTTTTTTTTTCTCCAGGAGTGTGGTGGAAAAACCCTAGATCACCTTTTTGGATTCTTATTAAGCAAGTTACTAAGAATATTACCAGTGTTATACAGGGAGCTTAGCAAATGAGCAGTAAGAAAAGGTGTTTCCTTTGTAGTTCATTCTGATCACTGGCTCCAGCCCTGCCCCTCCAAACCCAGCTCCATCCCTGCCCAGGCCTGTAAGCTGTGGCCGAGGCTGCAGGCCTGGGCAGAAGATCCACAAGCCCCGCTAATCACTGGCTTCACAGAGCCCAGGCCTCTGAGATCACGGGCTTTGATCCTGCCCCCTGCCATCGTTGGCTCTGCCCTTGCCCCACTGGCAGCCTCTGGCCAAGGCTCCAGGCTTGGGCAGGGGTCCCCCAGATCCCTGCATTGCCTGCTCCACCTGTGTCCAGACTCCTGCGATCACAGGCTCCACCCCTGCCCCTCCAATCACTGGCTCTGCCCTTGCGTAAGCCCTGAGATTGTGGGCTCCACCCCTACCCCACTGAAGCCTCTGGCCAAGGCTGCAGGCTTGGGCAGGGTACCTCCAGAACCCTGCTTTGCTGTCTCCACTGGTGCCCAGACCCCTATGATCTCAGGCTCTGCCCCTGCCCCTTTGTTCGCTGACTCAGAGCCCAGGCCTCTGAGATCTCCAGCCTTGCCTCTGCCCTGGCCTGAGGCCTCTGGCCCAGGTCTTATACCTGGGTATGGCCCTCTCATACCCCTCAAATCACTGGCTCCACCCTTGCCTGTTCCTGAGGCCTCTGGTGAAGGCCTCTGTCCTGGGCAGGGGACTCCCAGCCCCCTCTGATTGCCTGTTCTGCCCTTCGGGCCTCCCACCTCCCTTGCCATCTGCCTGGCTAACAGGCCTGACCACTTCAGTAAGCCAGACTGGGCACCTCCATCTAGTGGCTATGAGTGCAGCCATCTTTGTGATGGAGTGATGCCTAATTTGCATATTATTCTTTTATTAGATAGGATTATTATTATTATTAACCTACTTATGCTCACTCTGTATTTAATTTTAGAGAGTTTTCTTGTCTCTATTTGACCAATAGAAAGTTGAAATTGCAGATTTTTTTAGACCCCAAAATTTATAAAAATGGGAAGCTATAGAAGATGCAACATTCTGACTTTCTTATAAAGTTGGGAGAAAGAGAGTCTGTTTCTCATTACACAAACTGTTCAAAAAAAGAATTTAAATCAGCTGATATTTTTCCTTTTATTATTAGTGATCTAAACCAAGGAAAGGTTTCCTTTCATTATTTATATGAAATTAACATTATTTGATTATTTACATAACATCTAATAACTGGCTGATTAAATTTAAGCATTTGCAGTGGGTTGCTCTTGGCTTTGTGTGTGTAGAACCAGGGACTAAAGAAGTCATAGGTTTTACCCCTAGATGTGTGTTAAAAAATAAATAAAATGGATTCAAAATTCATGTATATATGAATTCATTGGAATTGAGAGAATTAAAAGAAACATTTTACTCTGACTATAGAGTGTGCATTTTTGCAGTGAGCTTATATTTAAATATAATTAGGGTAATAAAAAGCACTATTAAGAAGAAGAAAATCATCCCTATGTTAGAAAATACTATAATATTTATACATGTATTGCTTTAAGTTAATAGGTATTAAAAATATGGAAGGAACATAAAAAAAAAAACACAATCACATGTGTTCCCTCAATCCTGCAAGTTAATATTATATCATCCATGCTGTTGAAATGGCAATAAAAGTAACTAGACATGAATAAAACAAAGAAAAATGTAACCAGTAGTCAAGAAAAAACAAGATAGGCTTTCAAGTTCAGCTAGATTTTGGAGTTAGTATATAAAACATTAAAGCAGATATAGGCCTTTAAGAAGATGGTGGCTGGCATGGCAGCAGTGAGTGAGTATGAGTAAGTAAGGGAGTGAAAGGGGAGTGTGTGGATGTGAGTGGTGTGTGTGTGTGTTTGTGTGTGTGTGTGTGTGTGTGTGAAACAGATCTCAAAGGAGTCTCAGGGGCTGGTGGACCAGGCTTTTCTGGACAGGGAGCCCCTTCTACCACTATGAGCACCCCCTAGAGAGCATGGCTCTGGCACAGAAACCACGCCATCTTGAAGGGAAGAGCAGCTGCAACTAGGAGCCCAGCCTCACTACCAACCAGATTGACCTTGGATACCACCAGGACCCTGCAGCCACTCTGGCCAAAGTCATACTGCCTCACCTGCAAATCCACAGATCCTGGAACACCTGCCTCCTCAGATGCTTGCTCCTGGGCCCCTCGGGCACATTGCTTCATCAGTGGACCCTGTGACTACCACTTTCCTGGCCACTGGATTCTGGGCCCCTCAGAGAGATGCTGAGTGTGTGCCATTCCAGCTAAGGTCACATGGCTCCAGCAGCAGAACCTTTGAGTCTGCCCTTCCCTGCTGCCAGATCCTGGACTCCTCAGAGAGTTGCTGAGTGCACTCCTCTCTGGACAAGGGCACACAGCTTTAGTTGTAGTAACCTTGACTACTGCTTCCTTGGGGGCTGGATCGTGGGCATCCTTGTGATTCACAGAGTGAAGCCACCGTGGCCAAAGTCCCACTGCCTCACCCACAGATTCCGTGATGCCCGTCCCCTTGGTTACAGGCTCCAGGATCCTCACACTGATATACAGAGTTACACCACCCTGGCAAGAGTCATGCCACACAGGCCAGAATCACATTACCCCAGCCTCAGGCACTGGGACCCCCTCGCCTCAGGCTGTGGACTCTGGGACCTCACAGTGAGCCATACACCAGTGAGACCTCAGGAAACCCTTGCCACAAGAGCTGGAACCATGAGCATATCCACAAAAACTTGTATTACAAGGCCGAAGGTGAATCACATTGTCAGATAACCTGTGACAAGATTTCATCCACAAATGAGAAACTAACATTCAAGACCCAACTACACCAGGAAAAACTAAATAACTCAAGTAGGGGGCTCCACCAGAACACCCAGCTCAGGAAATTTGAAAGACTCCACCACTGGGTCCCCCAAATCACCAACTACATAGGACCATCCCCAAAAGAAACTGGGTGGCATAGCATTTGGATGTAAGACAGAAAAAATTACAATGGGTCAGCAAAAATGGGAAAACAAATAAAAATATTCCCAAAGGAAAGAAAAAGAGAAACTGCCAGAAAAGGAATTAAATGAAATAGAGGCGTTTGACAGAGAAAGAATTCAAACTAATGGTTATAAGGATGTTCAAATATCTGGATGACAAATACACACAACTCAATGAGAATTATAAGGAGCTAAATGATAATTTCACCAACACGAATAAGAATCAAGAGGATCTGTGTTCGTTCATCAGTTTATGTTGTTCATTATATTCCACAAATCACAGATCCAGAATCAGAGAAGCATAGATCAGGCCATCAACCCTCAGAGGGAAGGAAGGGGAGGGTGGGGGTAAGAGGGAGAGATTAACCAAAGGACTTGTATGCATGCATATAAGCCTAACCAATGGACACAGATAGCAGAGGGGGTGAGGGCATGAGTGTGGGGTAGGGGTAATTGGGGGATAAGGACACATATGTAATACCTTAATCAACAAAAATTATATCTCAGCTTAACTAAATAGTGCATTTATTAAACATAGTTGATTTACAAAAAAAAAAAAAAAAATCAAGAGGAAATGAAAATTAACATAGCTGCAATAAAGACCACAATAGAAGGTTTCAA
Organism: Murina feae; assembly: GCA_004026665.1. Taxonomy (NCBI): domain Eukaryota; kingdom Metazoa; phylum Chordata; class Mammalia; order Chiroptera; family Vespertilionidae; genus Murina; species Murina feae. The sequence continues at coordinate 24,736 of PVJC01005672.1, forward strand.
CAGTAGAAAAGACAAAGCTGAGGACCAAACCAATAAGTTAGAAGACAAAGTAGGAAAGAAAGAAACAAACAAGCAGAGTAGCAACTAGAAAAAGTATTAGAAAACAGGAGGAGAGTCTAAGGGAGCTTTGGGAAAACTTGAAATGAAATAAACCCACATAATAGTGGTACCAGAAGATGAGGCAGTGAGCAAGGAATAGAAAATGTTTGAAGAAATAATGACAGAAAACATCCCAGACATGAAGAAAAAAGTCACATAAATCCAAGAAGCACAGAGATTCCCAAATAAGATGAACTAAAAGAGACCCACATAAAGACATATCGTAATGAATTTGGCAAACATAAAAGACCAAAAAAAATCTTAAAGGATGAAAGAGAGAGACAGAAAGTTACCTACAATGAATCTCCCATTAGACTATCAACTAATTTATTAACAGAAACACATCAGGCCATAAGGGAATGCAATGATGTATACGATGTGTTTCAAAGCAAGGGACTGAATCCAAGAATACACTATCCAGCAAGGTTATTATTCAAAATTGAAGGTGCAATCAGGAGATTCATGGGGGGAAAAAAAGGCAAAGGAAGTTTATGATCACCAAACCAGCAATAAAAGAAATGCTAAACAGACTGCTGTATAGAAGAAAAAGAAAGGGATGAAGGAACACAGGCATAAAGAACAAAAATGGCAACAAACAATTACCTATCAATAACCTCAAACATAAATGAATTAAATGTTCCAACTAAAAGACATAAGTAGCTGAATGGATAAGAAAACATGACCCACATATATGCAGTCTACAAGAGATCCACCTCACAACAAAAGACTCACACAAACTGAAAGTGAAGGGATGGAAAAATATTCTTCAGGCAAATGAAAATGAAAAAAAAGCTGGAGTAGAAATAGTTATATCTGACAAAATAGACCTTAAAGTGAAGGCCATAACAAGAGATAATGAAAGCCAATACATAATACTAAGTGAATTGATACAACAAAAGTTTGTAACTCTGGTAAACATATATGCACCCAATACAGGAGCATCCAAATACATAATAAAATAAAATAAAATAAAATAAAATAAAATAAAATAAAATAAAATAAAATAAAACATCTGGAAGATATCAAGGGAAAGATTGCCAGCAACACAATCATAGTAGGAGACTTTAATACCTTGTTGACATCACTGGATAAATATTCTAGACAAAAATCAACAAGGAAAGAGTAATCCTAAATGATTCACTGGATCAATGGAACTAATTGACATCTTCAGAAAATTTCATCACAAAGTTACAGAATATACATTCTTCTCAAGGGTGTATGGGACATTTTCAAAGAAAGACTACATGTTGAAACATAGACTACATCTCTACAAATTCAAGAAGGTTGAAACCATATCAAGCATCTTTCAGATCACAATGGCATTAAATTAGAATCAACTACAATAAAAATAATCATAATCAGTCAAATATATGGAGGCTAAATAGCATGCTATTAAACAATGAATGGGTCACCAAGAGATCAAAGAGGAAATAAAAACATCTTGGAAACAAATGACCATGAAAGTACAACAACCCAAAATCTATAGGACACAGTGAAAAATCCTTAGAGTGGGAAGTACATAGCACCAGAAGTTTACCTCAAAAAACAGGAAAAACTTTTAATAAGTTATCTAACCCTACAACTTAAAAAATTAAAAAGAGAGCAATAAGAAAAGCCCAGAGTAAGGAAAAGAAAGAAGATAATAAAGATCAGAGCAAAAATAAATGACATAGAGACAAAAAATATATACAAAAGATCAATAAAACCAAGAGATGGTTCTTTGAAAAGATATAAAAGATCATTGGACTCTTCCAAACTCATCAAGAAACAAAGAAAGAGGACCCAAATAAACAAAATCAGAAAATAAAGATGTGAAGTAACAACTGATCCCATAGAGATACAAAGCACCATCTAATCTAATAAAATAGTATTATGCAAATTGACCATCACTCTGAGACACCTGAGCCATGCCCACCAGCCAAGCTACACCCACCAGCCAATCAGAGTGGCTGTATGCAAATTAACTCAGCCAAGATGGAGGCTGGCAGCCATGGAACTAGAGCAAACAGAAGGCTTCCATTGCACCAGCAATGGGGTTGAAAGTGCCTGCCTAGGCCAGCTGGGCCTCTGCTCAAGGCAACATAGTTTCAATTATAGAAGCCACAGAGCTGAAGCAAACAGGAGGCTTTGTTGCCTGACTAGGCCTCCACTCAAGGCAATAAAATTTTAATTATAGAAGATAAATAAACCCCAGAAACCTGATTCCAGCCAGCCTCACTGGGACCTTGGGTCAATGGGAGCTTGGGCAGCCTGAAAACGGCCCTCAGCCCCTTATCCAGGCTGGCCAGGTGCCCCAGCAAGTGGACATACCCCAAGGGGTCCCAGACTGTGGGGCACAGGCTGGGATGAGGGACCCCTCAGGTGCACTAATTTTTGTGCACCAGGCCCCTAGTAAAAAATAATATTTAGAACTCTATTCCAATAAACTGGACAACCTTGACCAAATGGACATCTTCCTAGAAAAATACAATCTTTCAAAACTCAATCAGCAAGAATCAGAAAACCCGAATAGAATAATAACTACTAATGAAATCGAACTAGTAATAATAATAAAAAAAAAAAACTCCCAGCAAAAAAAGAAGCTCTGGGTTAGATGGCTACACAGGCAAATTTTACCAAACATTCAAAGAACAACTAACACCAATCCTTCTCAAACTATTCCAAATATTTGAGAAAGAAGGAACACTTCCACGGTCTTTTTATGAGGCCAGCATTACCCAAATCCCAAAACCAGACAAAGACATTAGACACTATAAAGAAAGAGAATTACAAGACAATATCCCTGATGAATGTAGATGCTGTAACCCTCAACAAAATTCTAGCATATCAGACCCAGAAATACATTAGAAAGATCCTATACCAGAACCAAGTAGAATTTATTCTTGGAATGCAAGGCTAGTACAATATCTGCAAATCAATAAATATGATACATTACATAAACAAACTGAAAGATAAAAACTACACAATCTAGCAATAAATGCAGAAAAAGCATTTGACAAAATCCAACACCCATTTTTGACAAAAATTCTCAACAAAGTGGGAATAGAGGGATCATACTTCAACATAATAAAAACCTTATATGACGAACGTACAGCCAACATCATACTCAATGGACAAAAACTAAAACCATTTTCCATAAGAACAATAACAAGACAGGGGTGCCTACTTTGCCACTACTGTTCAACATAGCACTAGAAGTGCTAGCTATTGCAATCAGACAAGAAGAAATAAAAGGCATCCAAATTGGAAAGGAGGAAGTAAAACTCACTATTTGCAGATGACATGATTTGTACATAGAAAACCCCTAGTCTCCATCAGAAAACTACTAGATTTAATAAATGATTTTGGCAACATAGCAGGATGTAAAATTAATACCCAGAAATATATGGCATTTTTATACAACAATAATAACTCTCAGAAAGGGAAACCAAAGGAACAATCCCATTTTCCATTGCAACAAGAAAATGTAGATACTTAGGAATAAATTTAACCAAGAAGGTAAAAGACCTGTACTTGGAACACTACAGGATTTTGATTTAAAAAAATAGAGGAAGATATACACAAGTGGAAGAAAAAAGCATGTTCATGGACTAGTTGAATCAACATCATTAAAATATCCATACTACCCAAGGCAATCTCTATTAAAATACCAACAGCACATTTCACAGCGTGAGAACAAATACTCCAAAAATTTAAATGGAATAAAAAACCAAAAACCTGAATAACCACAGCTATCTTGAGAAAGAAAGAAAAAGTTGGCAGAATCACAATACGAGATTTTAAGTTATACTACAAAGCCAGAGTGCTCAATACATCCTGGTACTGGCATAAGAACAGGCATATAAGCCAATGGAACAAAACAGAGAACCCAGAAATTAATCCAAGTCATTATGCTCAATTAATATTTGACAAAAGGAAGAAAGAACATACAATGGAGTCAAGACAGTCTATTCAATAAATGGTGTTGGGGAAATTGGACAAATATATGTAATAAAATGAAATTAGACCACCAACTTACACCATACACAAAAATAAATTCAAAATGGATAAAAGACTTAAATGTAAGACATGAACCCATAAAAATCCTAGAAGAAATCATTGTCAGCAAAATCTCTGACATCTCTCGTAGTAATATGCTCATGTATTCATCTCCTAAGACAATGGAAATCAAGGAGAAAATAAACAAATGGGACTACATCAAAATAAAGAGCTTCTGCATAGCAAAAGAAACCATCAATAAAATGTAAGTGAGACCACTCCATGGGAGAACATATTTGCCAATGATCCATCTGATTAGGGCTTAACCTCCAAAATCCACAGGGAACTCATACAACTTAACAAAAGGAAGATAAACGATCCTATTTAAAAAATGGGCAAAGGACCTAAATAGATACTGCTCCCAAAAGGACATTCAGATGCCAAGAGATATATGAAAAAATGTTCAGTCACTGATCATCTGAGAGATGCAAATTAAAGCAACAATGAGGTATTATCTCACACCTGTTAGAATAGTAACCATAAAAAATTGCAAGTCTTGGCAAGGATGTGGAGAAAAGGAACCCCTCGTACACTGCTGATTGGAATGCAGGCTGGTGCAGCCACTGTGGAAAACAGTTTGGAGTTTCATCAAAAATTAAAAATGGTACTAAGATTTGATCCACTGATCCCATTTTTAAGAATACATCCCAAGAGTTCATACACACTCATCAGAAATAATATATGTTTCCCTATATTCATAGCACCACACTTACAATAGCTAAAATTTGAATACAGCATAAGTGTGCATCAGCAGATGAATGGATTAAAAAACCATGGTACATCTATACAACAGAATACTATGCAGCTATTTTTTAAAAAAGAAACTTTTACCATTTGCAACAGCATGGATTATGCCAAGCGAAATAAGCCAGTCAGAGAAATATAAGTATCACATGATCTCACTTATATGTGGAATCTAATTAACAACATAAACTGATGAACAAAACTAGACCCAGAGTCATAAAAACATTGAACAGACTGTCAAACCTCCATGGGAAGGTAAGGGAGAGTTGGGTTGGGGGGGGGAGGGTAGTGGTGGTAAGAGATCAACCAACAAACCAGTGATTCTTAACCTTCTGCCTTTTAAATACAGTTCCTTAACCATAAAATGGTTGTGACCCAACCATAAAATTGTTTTCATTGCTACTTCATAACTGTAATGTTGCTGCTGTTATGAATCATAATGTAAACATCTGATATGCAGGATGGTCTTAAGTGACCCCTGTGAAAGGGTCATTTGACCACCAAAGGGGTCATGACCCACAGGTTGCTGCAACTCATGTGTATATGCATAACCCATAGACATAGACTATGGGGTGGTGAAGGCTTGCAGGGGGCGGGGGTGAGGATAGTGGGAGAGGGTAATGGGAGAGGGCAATGGGTAAAAAAAGTGACATATGTAACACTTTCATCAATAAAGATTAATTAACAAAATAAAGCAGATATAATAAATATGTTCAAGAATTTAAATGAAATAGTGTTTTAATAATGCATTGCTATGAAATCTCAATGAAGAAGTAGAAACAAGAAATAAATAAAAAAGAAATGAAAATTCTTGAAGAAAGTGCTACATTAACAGATTTTAAAAATTCATCAGATGGATTCATAGCAGCTTGAAAATGAAAGAAGAATCAGTAAACTGAAGACAGACTAATAGAAAATATTCCATCTTAAGAATGGAAAGAAAAACATGTGAAACTAAAATAAAGATACTCATGCATTTTGAGTTTATTTTTGTGTATGGTGTAAATTGGTGGTATAGTTTCATTTTTTTGCCCAATTTTCCCAGCACCATTTATTGAAGAGACAGTCTTGACTCCATTGTATGTTCTTGCCTCCTTTGTCAAATATTAATTGAGTATATTGGTTTGGGTCGATTTCTGGGTTCTCTATTCTATTCCATTGATCTATGTCTATTCTTGTGCCAGTACCAGGCAGTTTTGAGAACAGTGGCTTTATAATACAGCTTGATATCTAGTATTGAGATCCCTCCTACTTTGTTCTTCTTTATCAGGATCACTGCAGCTATTCGGGGTCTTTTTTTTATTCCAGATGAATTTTTGGAGAGTTTGTTCTAGGTCTGTAAAATATGCCATTGGTATTTTAATGGGGAGTGCGTTGAATTTATAGATTGCTTTGGGTAGTATTGACATTTTAATGACCTTGATTCTACCAATCCATGAACATGGTATGTTCTTCCATCTGTTTATGTTTTCCTCTATCTCTTTTTCTCAACGTCCTGTCGTTTTCTGAGTAGAGGTCTTTTACCTCTTTAGTTAAGTTTATTCCTAGGTATCTTAGTTTTTTTGGTGTAATGGTAAATGGGATTGTTTTTTTAGTCTCTCTTTCTGTACTTTCACTATTGGTGTACAAAAATGCCATAGATTTCTTGGCATTAATTTTGTATCCTGCTACATTGCCGAATTCATTTATTAAGTCTAATAATTTTTTAATGGAGTCTTTAGGGTTTTTATGTACAATATTATGTCATCTGCAAATAAGGACAGTTTTACTTCTTCTTTTCCAATTTGGATGCCTTTTTTTTCTTCTTCTTGTCTAATCGCAATGGCTAATATTTCCAGTACTATGTTGAACAGGAGTGGTGAGAGTGGGAAACCATAAAAATACTAGAGGAATACAAAGGCAACAAAACTCAGACATATTCCAAAGCAGTTCCTTCACCGATACAGCCCCTAGGGCATTGGAAACTAATAAGAAAATAAATAAATGGGACTATATCAGAATAAAAAGCTTCTGCACGGCAAAAGAACCCATCAGCAAAACAACAAGAAAGCCCACTACATGGGAGAACATATTTGCCAATGTTAGCACTGATAAAGGTTTAATCTCCAACACTTATAGGGAACTCACACAAGTTAATAAAAAGAAGACAATCCAATCAAAAATGGGCAAAGAACCTAAATATACACTTTTCAAAAGAGGACATTCAGAAAGCCAAGAGACATATAAAAACATGCTCAAAGTCACTAATCATCCAATAGATGCAAATCAAAACAACAATGAGGTACCATCTCACACCTGTCAGAATGGCTATCATCAATAAATCAACAAACGACAAGTGCTGGAGAGGATGCGGAGAAAAAGGAACACTCCTGCACTGCTGGTAGAAATGCAGACTGGTGCAGCCACTGTGGAGAACAGTATGGAGTTTCCTCAAAAAATTTTGACCCAGTGATTCCACTTCTGGGAATATATCCTAAGAAACCAGAAACACCAATCCAAAAGGACATATGCATCCCTATGTTCATAGCAGCACAATTTACCATAGCTAAAATTTGGAAACAGCCTAAGTGCCCATCAGCAGATGAATGGATTAGAAAACTGTGTTACATCTACACAATGAAATACTATGATGCTGTAAAAAGGAAGGAGTTCTTATCATTTTCAGCAGCATGGATGGAACTAGAAAACATAATGCTCAGTGAAATAAGCCAGTCAATGAAAAAAAAAAAAAATACCCCAGTCCTCACTCATCTATGGATAATAATAACCATTATAAACTGGTGAACAAAAATAGATACAGAGGCAGAGCAGCATCAAACAGACTGTCAAATTACAGCAACAAGGACAGGGAGGGTTGGGGGGTAACAGATCAACCAAAGCACTTTTATGCATGAATTTAAGTAAAACCAGTGGACACAAAACACTGGGGAGTAGGGGAGGCTGGGGGAAGGGCAGGGGGAAAAGAGATATATGTACTAATCTTTGTAATACTTTATGTAATAAAAAAGGAAAAAAATAAATAAAATAAAGATCCTCAGAAATCTGTAGCACAATGTAAACTATATAATCTTCTTATATAATAAAAGGATATTATGCAAATTGATCCTAAAAGCAAAAGGACCAGGAACAACTGGTTGCTATGGCTTGCACTGACCACCAGGAGGCAGATGCTAAATGCAGGAGCTTCCCCCTGATGGTTAGTACACTTTCCACAGGGGAAGCTCTGCTCAGCCACAAGCTGGGCTGACAGCTGTGAGCACAGCACTGCAGACGGGAGGCTCTCCTGCCTCCTGGGCAGCACTAAGGATGTCTGACTGCCAGCTTAGGCCCAATTTCTAAGGCATAATCTGGCAGGTGGACATCCCCCAAGAGGTCCCAGACTGTGAGAGGGCTCAGGCGGGGCTGAGGGACACCCGGAGTGCATGAATTTTTATGCATCAGACCTCTAGTTTGTATATAATTGGAGACCCATAAAGAAAAGAGAATGATAGTATTTTAAGAAAAAGTGACTCAAATATTCCTAAATTTGACATGAAACATCAAATTACAAATTCAAGAATCCCCATGAATCATAAGCAAGGTAAACGCAAAATAAACTACACTAAGCCCATCATAATCAAAATTGTAAAACCCAAAAACATAGAAATAAGCTAAATTAAAAATTAATTTACATACAAGGGAAAAACAATAGGAATTATGCCTTCTTATGTGAAGAAATGAAGTCTAGAAGGCAATGAAACAAAGTTTTTAAAATGCTAAAATCAAAACGTAATAAAACATGTCAATTTAGAATTTAATGTCAAAAAAACACATCCTTCAAAAATAAATGTTAAAAAAAGACATTTTCAGCTGAACAAACTTATTCTGGTACAAATAAATTATAAAAAATAATAATGGATATTGTTAAGGCTAAATGGAAATGACATTACATGGAAATTTGGGTCTATAGGAAAGAATGAGACCACCAAAAATAATCTAATATGATAAAAGAGTAATATGCAAATTGACCATTACCTGAGACACCTAAGCCACGCCCACCAGCCAAGCCACGCCTCCCAGCCGATCAGAGTGGCTGTATGCAAATTAACCCAGCCAAGATGGAGGCCAGCAGCTATGGAGCTAGAGTAAACCAGAGGCTTCTGTTGCAACTGCCTGCCTAGGCTGGCTGAGCCTCTGTTCACTGCCATGCCCACCAGCCAAGCCATGCTTCCCAGCCAATCAGAGTGGCTGTATGCAAATTAACCCAGCCAAGATGGAGGCTGGCAGGGTGGCTCTGCACTGGGAGCCTCTGCGGCCGGCATAGCTGTGCCAGGTGTGTCAGCTCAGTGGGGGGGATCCGGCCTGGGGACTCCTTGGGGCATCCAGGAACGCCTGTCCTGGGTCTGCTGCCTGGCTCTGCCCCGGGGGCTTCCTCGAGGGCATGCAGAAGCACCCATCCAGGGTCTGTTAACTTCATCCGCCCCCCAGGGGCCTCCACAGAGAGTGCAGGAGCGTCTGGAGAATCTGAAGCCAGTCCGCTGCCCGGCTCCACCCCGGGTGTGTTTGCTCAGCAGCAGGGCCCCACCGAGGGATCCTGAACCAGCATCCGCCCCTGGCTCGCCACCCAGCTCTGTGCCAGGTGTGTCCCCTCAGTGGTGGGGGCCCACCAGGCATGTGCGATCATGGGCCATCTGGTGGGAAATGTCCAGGCGTGCGCTCACCAGCCCTCCTACCTCCCAGTGCACGAACCCTGAAGAGGCTGTGGGCAGCCTGAAAATGGCCCTCATCCCCTCACCCAGGCTGGCCAGGCACCCCAGTAGGGACCCAAAATCTGAAGAGGCTATGGGAAGCCTGAAAATGCCCCTCAGCTCCTCACCCAGGCTGCCCAGGCACCCAGTAGGGACCCAAAACCTGAAGGAGCTGTGGGCAGCCTGAAAACGTTCCTTAGCCCATCACCCAGGCTGGTCACACCCCAATGGGGTAAGGCTCCACACTGCGGGGCTTGGTCAGCCTGCAAACAGCCATCAGCCCTTCACCCAGGCTGACCAGGCATGCCAGCAGGTGGACATCCCCAGAGGGGTCCCAGACTGCAAGAGGGCACAGGCCGGGCTGAGGGACCTCCTGAGTCCACAAATTTTTGTGCACCAAACCCCTGGTATAACAATATTGTAAGGTAAGGTTTAATTAGTGTGTAGAAGTAAAAGTATAACTTTAACACATGGGTTGTGAGTAAATGGAATTATATTGTTGCAAGTGTCTTATATTTGTAAACTATGAAATGTGAAGAATTAGATGTGAAATGTGAATTGGGAAATCAGAAGTGAAAGTTTGAGGTATTAATTGTGAAGTGATAGAATATTGATAAAATGGACTTTGATAAATTTAAGATATATTGTTATCCCTTATTGATTACCAAAAAGTCATAAAACCCAATCACAACTATTATTAAATATAATTCAAATGTCCTAAATACCTCAAATAAAAAATGCTAAGTTTGGCAGAATAAATTTTAAAAAAATCCAAGAACCAACTATATGCTACTATAATCTACTCTAATAAAAGAGTAATATTGAAATTGACCATTTGTCTGGGATGCCTAAGGCACGCCGACCTGCAAACCAGAGCAGTTGTATGCAAATTAACTAACCAAGATGGAGGCCAGCAGCCACGAAGGAGGGTGTGGTTCAGGTGGCGAGGTGGGTGGGGTGGGTGGGGCGGGTGGCGGGCCCTGAGGTGGGCAGGGTCCCAGACTGTGAGAGGGCACAGACCTGGCTGAGGGACCACCCCTACCCCAGTGCACAATATATTGTGCACCAGGCTCCTATTATATATATAACAGGGGCCTGGTACACAAAAATTTGTGCACTCAGGGGGTCCCTCAGCCCAGCTTTTGCCCTCTTGCAGTCTGGAACCCCTAGGGGGATGTCCACCTGCTGGCATGCCTGGCCAGCCTGGGTGAGGGTCTGATGGCTGTTTGCAGGCTGGCCAATACCCCCAGGGTGGACCCTCACCCCATGGGGGTGTGGCCAGCCTGGGTGAGGGGCTGAGGGCCGTTTTCAGGCTGCACACATCCCCTTCAGGGTTACAGTTCCTACTGGGGTGCCTGGCAAGCCTGGGTGAGGGGCTGAGGGCCATTTTCAGTCTTTCTACAGCTCCCATTGACCGAACATCCCAGGGAGGCACTGGAATCAGGTTTCTGGGGTTTATTTATCTTCTAGAATTGAAACTTTATTGCTTTGAGTGGAGGCCTAGGCAGGCAGCGCAGTCTCCTGTTTGCTTCAGCTCCGTGGCTTCTATAATTGAAACTATGTTGCCTTGAGCAGAGGCCTAGCTGGCCGTGGCAGGCAGTTTCCTCCAAACAGAAGCCTTCTGTTGCTCTAGTTCTGTTGCTGCTGGCCACCATCTTGGCTGGGTTAATTTACATACAGTCACTCTGATTGGCTGGTGGGCATGGCTTGGCTGGTGGGCATGGCTTAGGTGTCTCGGAGTGATGGTGAATTTGCATATTACTCTTTTATTAGATTACTAGAGGCCTGGTGCACAAAAATTTGTGCACTCGGGAAGAGGGGTCCCTCAGCCCAGCCTGTGTCCTCTCGCAGTCTGAGACCCCTCAGGGGATGTCCACCTGCTGACATGCCTGGCCAGCCTGGGTGAGGGGTTGATGGCTGTTTGCAGGCTTGCCAAGCCTCCCAGTGGGGACCCTCATCCCATGGGGGTGTGGCTGGCCTGGGTGAGGCATTGAGGGCCATATGCAGGCTGCCCACAGGCCCTTCAGGGTTTGGGTCTCTACTGGGGTGCCTGGCTGTAAACGGGTATCTGGGATTTATCTAACTTCTATAATTGAAACTTTGTTTCCTTGGTTTCAATCCTTGCCCTCTCCTCCCCCCCAAAGCCTGGGTTGCTCCTGACAACCCAAGGTCCCAGTCCAGCAGGTATCTGGCATTTGTTTATCTTCTATAATTGAAACTTTGTAGCCTTGAGTAGAGCTCAGGGACCACTGGCTTCCTCCATTGCCTGGGGCAACTCCAGCTCTGTGGCTGCTGCCATCTTAGTGGAGTTTTTGCATATTTGCTCCTGATTGGTTGGTGGGTGTGGCTCATGGGCATGGCTTGTGGGTGTAACGGAGTGAGGGTTAATTTGCATATCATGCCTTTATTAGATTAGACTAGGGGTCCAGTGCACAAAATTCATGCACTGGGGGGTGTGTTCCTCAGCCCAGCCTGTCCTCTCTCTAATATTGGGAACCATAAAGGGGTGTCCTACTGACAGCTTAGGGCTGCTCCCTGCTCCCCTTGGGGAGCAGGCCTAAGCAACAGTCTGGCGTCCCTTTGTGGGAGGTGACCAGGCTAATCAGGGGAAGCCACCAGCCCCATCACACTGCTGCTGCAGCCACTGCCAGTTACCGCAGCCACTAAAGTGTTTCCATAAACACAGACTCCAATCCCTTCACCATGAAAAAAATGACAATTTTCTTTAGCCATTTTCAAGATGTGTCTTTCATAGGATATGACATTTCTTTCTTTCTTTCTTTCTTTCTTTCTTTCTTTCTTTCTTTCTTTCTTTCTTTCTTTCTTTCTTTCTTTCTTTCTTTTTTATCCTCACCTGAGGATATGTTTCCATTAATTTTTAGATAATGTTGAAGAGAAGGGAAAAACAGAGAGAAACATCAAAGTGAGAGGAACACTTTGATTGGTTGCTTCTTGCACATGCTCTGACCTGGGCCCTGGCCATGGAGGAACCTGCAACCTAGGTACATGCCCTCAGTCAGAATTGAACCCACACCCTGTGGTCAGCAGACTGAGGCATTCTGCACTGACCCAAACTGGCCAGGGCAGGATATCACATTTCTTAGCCCTCCAGCAGTGGACCTTCATTTTTTTCTCCAGGAGTGTGGTGGAAAAACCCTAGATCACCTTTTGGGATTCTTATTACCCAAGTTACTAAAAATATTAGCAGTGCATACAGGGAGCGGTAAGAAAAGGTGTTTCCTCTGTAGTTCACTCTGATCACCGGCTCCAGCCCTGCCCCTCCAAACCCAGCTCCACCCCTGCCCAGGCCTATAGCCTCTGGCTGTGGATGCAGGCGTGGGCAGGGGACCCCCAAATTCCTCCAATCACTGGCTTCAGAGAGCCCAGGCCTCTGTGATCACTGGCTCTGATCCTGCCCCCTGCCATTGCCAGCTCTGCCCTTGCCCCACTGGCAGCCTCTGGCCAAGGCTGAATGCCTGGGCAGGGGACCCCCAGACCCCTGCTTTGCTGGCTCCACTGGTGCCCAGGCCCCTGTGATCGCAGGCTCTGCCCCTGACCCTCCAATTGCTGGTTCTGAGGAGCCCAGGCCCTTGCAATCTCTGGCCTTGCCCTTGCCCAGGCCTGAGGCCTCTGACCCAGGTCTTGTGCCTGGGTAGGGCACCCTCATACCCCTCTGATCACCAGCTCTGCCCCTGACCCCTCCAATCACCGGCTCTGCCCTTGCCCATGCCTGAGGCCTCTAGGCCTGGGAAGGGGACCCCCAGCCCTCTCTGATTGCCTGTTCTGCCCCTCGGGCCCCTCGCCACCCCCGACACCTGTCTGGCTAACAGGCCTGACCACTTCAGTGGCAGGGCTGAGCCAGACTTGGCGCCGCCATCTTGTGGCTATGGTTGCCTCCATCTTGTGGCCATGGGGGTGGCCATCTTTTTCATGGAGTGATGCCTAATTTGCATATTATTCTTTTATTAGATAGGAGATATATATATATAATATATATATATATATATATATGTAAAGATATGTAAAGATATATATATATATATATATATATATATATATATATATATATGTAAAGATACATGACAGGTTGAAACTAAAAGAATAGAGAAAGATATATTATGAAAACCATATGTAAAATAAAAGAGAAACAGCTGTATTAATGTGAAACACTACTGACTTCAGGAAAAAGAGTATGACTAAAGATAAAAGGTACAATTTATGCTAATTGAAAAAACATTTCATCAGGAATATATAACAACTAGAAGCCTGATGCACAAATATTTGTGCAAGAGTAGGCCTTCTTTCCCCTGGTTGCTGGCACTGGCTTCCCTCTGGCACCTGGGACCTGGCTTCCCTCGCAGCCCTGGCTTCATCTGGAATGATGTTTGGTCTAATTTGCAAACTACACTTTTATTATTATAGATTCCATGTGTGTATAGACATTCAAAATACATAAAGTAAAACCTAACAGACATAAAGTGAGAAATAGACAAATACAACATACTTAGAAATTGCAACATCTTTCTTACAATAATTGTTAAATAACATTTACAAAAAACTCAATAAAGATATAGAAAATGTATACACAATCAATCACTCTGACTTAATTGACATTTCTAGAACACCATAAATAGTCTTTAGAATACACATTTTTCAACTGTGTCTGATTCAAAATAAATCATATATTAAGCCATAAAATAAGATTTAATCAATTCCAAAACTACAAAATCTTACACTATATGATCTCTGACAATAGCAGATTAAATTAGAAACCTATAAAATACCTAAAAGCCCAAAATATTTGGAAATTTAAAAACATATTTCTAATGCATGTATTTGATTTTTTTTAATTATAAATAAAATTTTCAAATTTGAGTTGACGGACAAAAGTACAGCATGTCAAAATTTGCAGGATGTAGCCAAAGAAGTGTTTAGGTTAAAATTTATTATCTTAAATGCCTTATTATAAAGAAAAAAAATTAAACAAAGCTTTCAACTTAGTTAAAAAACAATAAGGGCAAGTTAAAACGAAACTAAAATAGAATAAAAAATAATAAAGAATAGTATTCTTTATTATGGAATAAAAAAATAATAGAGGATATTGACAACCCCAAATGTTGATTCTTTGAAAGGGTCAGCAAAATTAATAAATCCTTAGTAGAGCTAATAAAGGGTTAAATGTACTGGGTGATCTTACAACAGATCCTGCAGCTATTACAATAATGTAATATGATGATAAATTTGATTATTTAAAAGAAATGGATAAATTATTTGACAAATGCCACTTACTAAAACTGATTTAAAAATAGAGAAACTGATGTGTCCTATATCTACTAGATGAATTGGATTTCTAATTTAAAAATAATTTTTTTCTACAGAAAAATATTGAGCTCCAGATGGTCTCTCCTGTGAGTTCTATACAACTCTGAAGTAAGGAATGATGCAAAATTTGCACAAACTCTTTCAGAAACAAAAATAAGAGGGAAGACTTCCAACTCATTTTAAAAGACTAGAATATTTCAGACACAAAGGCATGACAAAGAAAAGAATAGAAATTTGCTTAATAATATTCCTCATAAACATATAAAAAAGCTTCCTTTGAAAATACTAGGAAAGTAAATTCGTCAATATATAAAAAGGACAACAGGTTATGACTAAGTGGTTTTATTCCTAGGAATACAAGTTAAAAATTAAAAATCAATACATGGACCTAAATGTTTCAGCTAAGAGATATAGGAAACTGGAGAAAGAACTGCTCCTACCCTTATTATAGGAAAAATAAAAATGAACAAACACAAAATGACTGACTTTCTTCAACACATAGAGAACTGATATGGCAGTGCAAAATAATAATAACTCCAAATCTTGGGGAAGACTAATGCATGCAAAGAGGAACAAGACTCAAATACTTGCTTACCAAGAGCAGATGCCACTGGATGACTTATAAGTAAGTAGAAAGATTCAGCTTAAATTGTTTAGTGAATTACTAAAGGCCACATGTGAGTGTGAAGACCTGGATCACAGATACAGGGAGATTTGTACCCTGATGATTCTTTCCTTTCTAGACAACAGCAGGCACCATGAAGAAAACAAAAGAGACTCCTCTAAGAACGTTTCTCATTGAACTGTCTTGGAGAAGCAAGTAGTAGCCACTGCTGAAATTCTACCCAGATCATTCTGCCCTACCTCCACCCTGGAACCAAAGCTTTAATCTTCAGGAAATAGGATAATAAAAATTTATGTTTAGGGTCCAGTATAGCCAAGAGAAGGGGAGAAAAAAATAAATTCTGCCCTATGACAGTGGCAGAAGTCAATGCTAGGCCTAGAACTAGAGATGTTTGAAGAGACAGGGTTCTAGTCAATGTCAAACCCTCAAGACCCAGATCCACCAAGCTTATCTTCTTTCTCCATGCTCCACAACTGAATTAATACGTGTTGAGTAAAAGGAACAGATAACTGAATCTACAAAGCACAGATTCTTTTTGGGGAACAGTACAGAAGGAAAACTCAAAGTCAAATAGAGAATAAACATTGAGAGGAAAAAAGTAAAAAAAATAGCTTATTAAACCATATCCTAAACACAGAGCTATTGTGCACTGCAGATAAATAAAACAAGAATAAACTTAAAACCCAGCCCAACTGCTGACTATATTAACACAAATCCTACACTGAAGGCCAGCATGAACCACTATACTCCAACAAATTAGATAACTTAGATGCTCAACATCATTAATCATTAGAGAAATGTACATTAAAAACTCAATGAGATGTATGACAACTATCAGAATGACTATTAACAAACATACAAGAGATAAAGTCAAACTTCCTTCTCAAATGACACCCATAAAAAACAATTCGGTTCCTTTTTAAAAAAATCTTTATTGTTGAAAGTATTACAGCTGTCTCCTTTGGTTTTTGTTTGTTTTTTTCCCAATGATCCTCCTCCACCCTATACCTGACCCTCCAAAGCCTTCACTGCATTATTGTCTGTATCCATGGGTTATGCATACATGCTTAAAGTTCCCCTGTTAATCTCCATCCCCCAACCCTCACCGATGCCTTCCTTCTGAAATTCGATCAACATGTTCCTTGCTTCTTATGTCTCTGGATCTATTTTGGTGATCAGTTTATGTTGTTCATTAGATTCTACATATGAGTGACATCATATAATACTTACCTTTCTCTGACTGGCTTATTTCACTTAGCATAATACTCCCCAGGTCCATCCATGCTATTGCAAATCTTAAGAGTTCTTTCTTTTTTTACTGCCTTGTACTATTCCATTTTGTAAATGTACCACAACTGTTTGATCCACTAATCTGCTGATGGGCACTTAGGCTGTTTCCAAATCTTAGTTATTATAAATTGCACTGCTATGAACATAGGGGTGCAAATATTCTTTCTGATTAGTGTTCCTTATTTCTTAGGATATATGCCTAGAAGTGGGGTCACTTGATCAACAGGCAGTTCCATTTTGAATTTTTTTGAGTAAACACCATACTGTTTTCCACAGTGGTTGCACCAGTCTGCATTCCTATCAGTAGTATACTAAGGTTCCCTTTTCTCCACATCCTTGCCAATATTGGTTGATATATTAATGATAGCCATTCTGACAGGAGTGAGGTGATACCTCATAGTTGTTTTAATTTTTATATCTCTGATGATTAGTGACTTTTAGCATTTTTTCATATCCCTCTTGGCTTTCTATATGTCCACTTTGGAGAAGTGTCTATTTATGTCCTATTCCCATTCTTTAGTTGAATTATTTGTCTTCTTTTTGTTAAGTTGTATGAGTTCCTTATATATTTTGGAAGTTAACCCCTTATCAAATGTATCATTGGCAAATATGTTCTCTCATGCAGTGGGCTCTCTTTTCACTTGGTTGATGATTTCTTTTACTGTACAGAAGCTCTTTATTTTGCTGTAGTCCCATTTGTTTATTTTCTCTTGATTTTCATTGTCCTGGGAGATGTATCCAAAAACATATTGCTATGAGAAATGTTTGAGATTTTGGTGCCTATGGTTCCTTCTAAGACTTTTATGGTTTCATGACTTATATTTAAGTCTTCTATCTATCTGGAGTTTATTCTTGTGAATGGTGTAAGTTAGTGGTCTAGTTTCATTTTTTTAATATACCTAATTTTCCCAGCACCATTTATTGAAGAGACTATCTTGACTTTATTGTATGCTCTTTCCTCCTTTGTCAAATATTAACTGAGCATAATGGCTTGGGTTGATTTCTAGGGTCTCTGTTCTGTTCAATTGATCTATATGTCTATTTTGGTGCCAGTAACAGGCTGGTTTGAGTGCAGTGCCTTTGTAGTATCACTTGATATGTGGTACTGTAATTCCTCCAACTTTTTTCATCTTTCTCTAGATTGCTGGAGTTATTTAGCATCTTTGTTGATTTCATATAAATTTTTGGAGTGTTTGTTCTGGATCTGTAAAATATGCCACTGGTACTTTAATAGAGTTTGCATCAAATCTATAGATTGCTTTGTGCAGTATGGACATTTTAATGATGTTGATTCTACCAATCCATGAACATGGTATATTCTTCTACTTATTTATTTCTTTCTCAATTTTTCCAATATCTTGCAGTTTTCTGAGTACAATTCTTTTTTTAAAATATATTTTATTGATTTTTTTACAGAGAGGAAGGGAGAGGGATAGAGAGTCAGAAACATCGATGAGAGAGAAATATCAATCAACTGCCTCCTGCATAACCCCTACTGGGGATGTGCCCGCAACCAAGGTACATGCCCTTGATCAGAATCGAACCCAAGACCCTTGAGTCTGCAGGCTGATGCTCTATCCACCGAGCCAAACCAGCTAGGGCTCAGTACAATTCTTTTTTCTCCTTGGTTAACTTTATTTCTAGGTATCTTAATTTTTTGTTGCCATGTTAAATGGGATTGTGTTTTTAATTCCTCTTTCTGAGAGTTCATTATTGGTGTATAAAAATGCCATCAATTTCTGGGTATTAATTTTGTATCCTGCTACATTGCCAAATTCCTTTATTAAATCTAGTAGTTTTTTGTTTGTGTGTGTGTGTGTAATCTTTATGGTTTTCTATATACAATATCATGTCATCTGTGAATGATGAAAGTTTTACTTCCTTCTTTCCAATTTGAATGCTTTTAATGTCAACTTCTTGTCTGATAACTGTGGCTAAAACTTCAAATACTATCTATCTATCTATATCTATCTATATCTATCTATCTATTATATATATATAAATAGCCAGGGTTCATAATGTCCAAAGTGATAGAAGACTCAACTGAATGCCAGACTGTGCACACAGCAGGCTCTGGTGAGTGGGGACTGGTGAGCGGGCTGAACTGCTGATCTTTCAGAAAGATAGAGAGAAGCAGGATCTGATCTGCAGCTGGAGTCTGAGAGAGAGAAGCAGGATCTGATCAGCAGCTGACTCCAGCTGAGCCTCTCTCTCTCTAAGAGATCAGCAGTTCAGCCCTCTCGCCAGCAGCCTGGGGTAGCTGCTGATCAGACCCACCTCTGATAGGCCCAGAGATGTTGACTGGCATAGAAACCGACCAATCAGAACCAAATCTGGGTGAACTGCAAGGAGCCAATGGCTGCATATGAGACAGAGCTTTTGATGCTGACTAGCATGGAAACCAGCCAATCAGAAACTAAGGTGGGGTCTGCTGAAGGGTTTTAAGGGCAACAGCTGTTTGGTGTATGGTGTAAGAAAGTAGTTCAATTTTTTTAATGACTGGTTTTGCAGTATAGTGCATATGGCTGGCTATCACTCCAGATATAGGGATTATGTATTTTTGTCTGCCAGTAGCATCTCCTCCTGCTGAAAAAGGTTTCCCCGCCCCTTATTTCAGCAATCCTATTGTATATAATATATTTATATTAATAAAGGGAAATATGCTAATTAGACTGGGTCGACCAGACATCCTACTTCCTTCTGGACAAAGCCATGGTGGTCAGAGCCAAGGCAGAGGCAGTTAGGGGCAAAACAAGCCTGCAGGGGAGGGCAATTGGGAGCAAGATCAGGCAGGCAGGGGAGGGCAGTTATGGTGATCAGGCAGGCAGAGGCAGTTAGGGGTGATCAGGTAGGCAAAGGCAGTTAGGGGCAATTACACAGGCAGGCAGGTGAGTGCTTAGGAGCCAGTTGTCCCAGATTGTGAGAGGTATGTCTGACTGCCAGTTTAGGCCCGATCCCATGGACATCCCCCAAGGGGTCCCCATTGAAGAGGGTGCAAGCTGGGCTGAGAGAACCCCCCCTCCCATCCATGGATTTAATGCACCAGGTCACTAGTATTGAATAAGAGTGGTGAAAGCACACATGCCTGTCTTATTCACATTCTGAGAGGAAATGGTTTTAGTTTTTGCCCACTGAGTATGTTGTTGACTTTAGGTTTGTCATATATGGCCTTTATTATGTTAAGGTATGGTTCTTCTATTCCCACTTTGCTGAGAGTTTTAATGAAAAAAAGGGTGTTAGATTTTTCTCATATTTTTTTCTGTGTAAATTGATATGATCATGTGTTTTTTGTCTTCCAAATTATTTATGTGTTGTATCACACTTATTGATTTGTGATTATTTTAAAAGCCTTGCATCCTTGAAATAAATGACACTTGGTGATGGTATGTGGTCTTTTTAATGTATTGCTGGATTCAATTTGCTAATATTTTGTTGAGGATGTTAGCATCTATGTTCATCATAGATATAAGCCTATAATTATTTTTATTTGTAGTATTTTTATCTGGTTTTGGAATGGAATAAAAAGAACTGGAAAGTGTTCCTTCCTTTTGGATATTTCAGAATAGTTTGAGGAGGATAGGTGTTAGTTCTTCTTTGAATGTTTGGTAAAACTCCCCTGTGAAGCCATTTGGACCAGGGTTTTTGTTTTGATGGAATTTTATTTTTTTATTACTGCTTCATTTCATCAGTAGTTATCAGCCTATTCAGGTTTTCTGATTCTTGATGACTGAGTTTTGGAAGATTGTATTTTTCTAGGAATATGTCCATTTTGTCCAGGTTGCGCAATTTGTTGGAATATAGTCATAAATAATACTTATTTACAATCCTTTGTATTTATGTTGGGTTAGTTGGTTCTTCAACTTTTTCATTTCTGATTTTATTTATTTGGGTCTTCTCATTTTGTTTCTTGAAGAGTCTGGCTAGCGGTTCATCAATCTTGTTTATTTTTTCAAAGAACCAGCTCTTGGTTTCTTTTATCTTTTGTATTGTTGTTTTAGTCTCTATGTGGCTTATTTCCACTCTGATTTTATTATTTCTTTTCTTCAACTATCTCTGGGCTTATCGTGTTGTTGTGGGTTTTTTTTAATTCTTTAAATTATAGAATAAGATATTTTATTAGAAGTTTCGGTTGTTTTTTGAGGTATGTCTGTAGTACTATGAACTTCCCTCTCAGGATTGCTTTCACTGTATCCCGAAGATTTTGGAGTGTTGTGTTTTCATTGTTGTTTGTTTCCAGGATGTTTTTTCTTTCTTATTTGATCTCCCACTCATTGTTTAATATTTGTTATTTAGCATCCAAGTGTTTGCATTTTTTTGATTATTTTTACTGTAATTGATTTCTAATTTTATGCCATTGTGATCTGAAAAGATGCTGATTATGATTTCAATCCTCTTGAATTTGGAGAGTCTTTGCCTCTGTCCCAATGTGTGGTCTATCTTTAAAAATGTCCCATGTGCACTTGAGAAGAATGTATATTCTGTAGTTTTGGGGTTTAATGCCCTAAAGATATTGATTAAGTCCATCTGATCTATTAAGTCATTTAGGATTGATGTTTCTTTGCTAATTTTTTGACTAGAGGATTTATCCAGTGATGTTAATGGGATACTAAAGTCTCCTACTATGATTGTGTTGCTGTCAAACCCTCTCCTCATATCTTCCAGAAGTTTTTTAATGTATTTGGGTGCTCCTACATGGGGTGCATAAATGTTTACCAGAGTTATATCCTCTTGTTTTATCGATCTCTTTAGAATTATAAAGTAGCCTTTCTTATCTTTTGTTATCATCTTCACTTTGAAGTCTTTTTTATCAGATGTAAGTATTGCTACCCTAGCTTTCTCTTCTTTTCTTTTCTTTTCTTTTCTTTTCTTTTCTTTTCTTTTCTTGTTCATTTCCATTTGCCTGGTAGAGATTTTTCCATCCCTTCACTTTCAGTCTGTGAGAGTCCCTTGTTCTGAGGTGGGTCTTCTGTAGACAGCATATGTATGGGTCATGTTTTTTAACCATTCAATACTCAACTTATTTTGTTTGGAGCATTTAATCCACTTACATTTAATGTTATTATTGGTAGGCACTTGTTTGTAGCCATTTCTGTACTTTATGCCTGTGTTCCTTTCTCCTTTTCTATTTCTTCTTTTTTACAGCAGTCCCTTTAGCATTTCTTGCATTGCTGGCTTGGTAGTGACAAACTCCCTTAGCCTTTTTCTGTCTGGGAAGCTCCTGATTTCCACTTCAATTTTGATTGATAGTCTTGCTGGATAGAGTACTTTTGAACTCAGTCCTTTGCTTTGCATCTCTTGGTATACTTCTTTCCATTCCCTTCTTTCTTGATGTGTTTCTGTTGAGAAATCATTTGATAATCCAATGGGGGATCTTTTGTATGTAACTCTCTGTCTCTTGCAGCCTTTAAGATTTTCTCTTTGTTGTTAACATTTGCCATTGTAATTATGATGTGTCTTGGTGTGGGTCTTTTGGGATTATCTTGCTTGGGACTCTCTGTACTTGTGTACATTTTTTCTTCCCCATATCAGTGAAGTTTTCTGTCATTATTTCTTCAACTATAGTTTCTAATCCTTGTTGCTCTTCTTGTCCTTCTGGCAGCCTATTATATGTATGTTGTTTCATTTTGTGTTGTCCCAAAGCTCCCTTAGGCTCTCCTCCTGCGTTTTATTTTTTTTCTCCAGTTGCTATTAAGAATGGGTTGTTTCTCTACCTTATCTTCTAACTCACTAATTTGATCCTCTGCTTCTTCTAGTGTACTATTGAAACCTTCCATGGTGTTTTTTATAGTAGGTATATCACTTTTTATTTTTTTCTGATTTTTGCATAGATTGTTGATTTTCTCATCCATCCATTTATGAACTGTATGACCATTACTCTGAATTATTTTTCTGTCATGTTGCATGCTCCATTTCACTTATTTCCTTTCAATAAAAATTGAAAACTTAAATAGAGGATAAAGCAGATAGACCCAAAATAAGAAAAGGAGAAAAGATGAGATAGCAGGGGGAAAGAAAATGACAGAAAGAGAAAACACAATGATAAAGGGATAATTACTATGTCTTCTCCTCAGCTGGGCCTCAGTTGCTAATTCCAGGTTAATGTTCTCTAATTTAGTAGTATTTCCAGTCTGGCCCTGGGAAGAGGTGGACAACAGGTCTGCCCATTGGGCTGCCATTTTCTCCCAGCCACAGCAACAATCCGGTTCTGGACCAAGTTGTACACAGAAAAAATATCTCAGGTGTCAAACCAAACTTTGATTTTCAACTGACAGCCTTTTTAAGCTAATACCTCAGTTTGAAAAAAGCATTTCTCAGGCAACAAAGAAGAGAATGCTTTTGTGCAGTCAAAGGTTAGCACAATTTTAAAACATAAAGAGGCCATCAAGATTAATATTGCGAAAGGTATAAAAGAAACAATGATCACAGACAATTGAAGATGTAGGAAAACTGTTTTTGATTTAGATATTTAAAAAGTAGTTAGCCATTGATAGCCATTTCAGAGACGTTGATGTATGAACAAGAAAAGATGCTATATACAGACCTGAAAGACATCCCTGGACCGAATGCTAAAAGTGATTCATTTAAGACTGGTAAGGGTTCAATAAATTTAAGAAAAGAAGTGTTTATTTATAAATTTAACAGTATATTAGACATGTATTGTATTTAAGAAAGCTTAAAGCAGAGAATCATTTGGGGGTCTGGGATGGATTAATTTACATTATTTCTAAGGGAAAAAAGTGATTTCGTTTTTGAACAAATCACTTCTGAAACAGCCTTCTGGAACAAATTAAGTTTGAGAACCAAGGTTCTGCTCTAAGTGTTGGTGAAGAAGTGAAGAAAAGGGAACCCTCATGGATAGTTTAAGGGAATGTAAATTGGAAAAGACACTATGGAAAACAGTATGCAAGTTCCCCAAAAAATAAAATAAATAGAACTGCCATCCCTGGCCATGTTGCTCAGTTGGTTAGAGTGTTGTTCTGTACACTAAAAGTTTGTGGGTTTGATTCCCAGTCAGGACACATACCTAGGTTGCAGGTTCTATCTCTGGTTGGGCACATACAGGAAGCAACCTATCAATGTTTCTCTTTTTTTAAGTTCCTCTTTTTTTTATTGCTTAAAATATTACAAAGAGTAGTACATATGTCTCTTTTTTTTCCCCCTTGACCTTCCCCCGGCCTCTCCTACCCTCCCTCCCTCCCTCCAGTGTCTTGTGTCCATTGGTTATGCTTATATGGATGCATAAAAGTCCTTTGGTTGATCTCTTTCCCCTCCCCAGCAACCCTTCCAGGTCTTCCTGCTGTAGTTTGACAGTATGTTTGATGCTGCTCTGCTTCTGTGTCTATTTTTGTATATCAGTTTATAATGTTCTTTATTATCCTATCAATGTTTCTTATATTAATGTTTCTCTCTCTTTCTCTCTCTCTGTCTCTCTCTCTCCCTCCCTCCCTCTCTTCTTATCTAAAAAAATATCAATAAAGATATCTTCAGGTGAATATAAAAAAAATAGAACTGCCATGTGATCCAGCAATCTTACCTCTGAGTATATACTCAAAAGAAATTAAATAACTATCTCAAAGAACTATCTGTAACCCCATGTTTATTGCAACATTATCCACAGTAGCCAAGACATGGAAACAATCTATATGCCCATTAATGGATGAATAGATAAAGAAAATGTAGTATATGTGCACAATAGAATATTAGTCATAATATAGAAGAAAATTCTGGCATTTTTGACGAACATGGCTGGACCTTGAAGGTATTATGCTAAGTGAAATGAGTCAAATAGATGAAGATAAAGACTATATGATCTTACTTATATGTGCAATCTAAATAAAAGTTAAACTCATAGCAACAGAAGGTAAAATTGTGGTTTTCAAGTGTTGTGAGGGTGAGGGAAATGTTTATCAATGGATACAAACTTCCAGTTATAAGATGAATAGATTCTGGGGATATAATGTACAGTATGGTGACTATAGTTAATACTGTCCTATATAATTAAAAGTTGCTAAGCGAGTAGATCATAAATGTTTTCACCCCCTAACCCCCTCAAAAAAATTGTGAGGTGGTAGATGTATTAACCTTATTGTAGCAATCAATTTGCAATATATATATATATATATATATATATATATATATATATATAAATTATCATGTTTATACCTTAAACTTACACAATGTTTTTTTGTCAATTATATCTGAATAAAGCTGGAGGT